>JAQZBX010101529.1:0-11254 GCA_029593785.1 Cabassous unicinctus
TGAAAATGAATGCATCTTCAGGTGGGTTAACTCAGAACTGAGTTTCATAGCTTTTCCTCTCAGTGGTTTTCAACCCTGGTTGCACACCTGAATCACTGAAAAGCTTTTAGAAATCTTGTGCCTAGGCCATACCTGAGACCAGTTGGATCAGAATCTTTTGGAGAGGGAGCCAAAAAAACATTCCAGAGGTTATTTGACTTTTCAGCCAAGGTTAAGAACCATTGCTCAAATCTCTTCACCAAAGAAAATTCAGTTTTCCTTTTGATCTACTCCTGCATTTTAGTCATTTTAGATGAGCTCCCTCAGACAGGTTCTTGGGCATTTGCAGAACACAGATTTTAAAGAGAGAACTGCAGAGTGAGGCTAAATGTCAGGTTCAAGGAAATTTGCTAAGACTTTTCAGTGATTTTCCATTGCACTTAAGATAGAATCAGAAATTCTGACAAGGCAAGGCTTTTCCGGGATCCAGTCCTTGTCTGCCTCCTACTCCAGCCTTCTTGCATCATTCTCTCCACTACTCACTAGACTCCAGTGAAGCCAGCTTTCACCCGGTCAGTCTCTTTCCCTGCTTCAGAGCTTCTTCTGCTGGCTCTTCCTTGCTCTCTACTTCCCACCTTCTACCTGACCACTGCCTACTGTCACTTTCTCAGAAAAATATCCTTTGACCCTCCAATGAAATCAGATTCCTCTACCGTAATCATTCATCAACATTTTAGTTTCCATCACAGCACTTATCACAATTTTTAATTATGCATTTATTTGTGTGATTATTAGTTTAATGATTAACCCTAAGATAGACTATGAATTTCCTCCCCCACCTTCATTATTTTGTGCTCACTGTCTGCTTTCTATGTCTGTTCGTTGTGTGCCTGTCTTCTTTTTAGTAGGCACAAGGAGCTGAAGCCGGGACCTCCCATGTGGGAGGGAGGCACCCAATGGCTTGAGCCACCTCTGCTCCCTAGACTATGAATTTTATGCCTATTTTGCTCCGCTTCTCTATCTCACTATCTCCTGCCTAATACTGCGCAATGTACCTAATAGCTTCTGAAAAAAACAGTGAATGAATGGATGTTAGCTCTTAATTTTGGTTGGTGATTGAAATTTAGTCCTGATGAGAGTTTTGTAGATTATCTGGTTCAAAATGTTGGTGGAATGGATAAAGAAACAGAACCAGGTATTTAAGTGACTTGCCCCAAATCATTAAGCTAATGCGTGATGGAATTAGGATTCAGCCTCATTTTTTCCATTACTCTGTCCAGTGAACTTTCTAGTACTGCATGATTTTCCAGTGCAGACATAAAAGGATCAAATAAGTAACTTAGCTATATAGAATGACTGAAAGTTTAATTCAGAACACCATTCAGAAAACAGTTCTTACTATACAGTGATGCAAAGTGAAAATGTTAGAAGGTGTTAGAAACTGAGTTGAATTTCAGTTTTTGACTGAAAGCAAATGTTAATAAATAAAGGTTTTGTTCACCATTGTGAAAAGTTGCTAAAGCTTGTCCAGATCACATTGCTGTTCAGAATATGTCCACTTCTTCAGAATAGAGTACTGAAAAATAACCATCAACTAATAACAAAGCTACCACTCATTGAATCCCTATATTATGTCAAGTGATTTACATACACAAACCCTAAATCTCTTTGCATGTTTGCAAAAAAGGTATTACTATTCACAGATGAGAAAGAGGCTCACAGTCACACGGTTCATAAATGGTAACATCAGGATCAAAAACCACGTGGACGGAACTCTCTTCCCTCCCAGAAAAATAGCAGTTAGAGCCTGGAAAAAAATCTTGTAAGGTTTAGGACACCAGGGGAAGGCTGTACACTGCCCAGAAGAGAGAGGAGCAAAGGTAAAGAAACACAGTGGCAAAACTGTGAGTTAAAAGCTGCAACTGCCTGCAGCCTTACCCAATCTAAATTGAATTCCCAGGACTCAGGGGCCTGCAGCTACAGACAAAGGGGGCCCTAGAGATCCACCTCCTCAGGAAAGGGAAGAGAGGAACACAGCCTAAGGCTGATTCAGCTTTTGACCCACAAATTTGGTCTGCTGTGTCTCACCAGGGCTTCCAGGCCAGGTGGGGCCACACCACTGTGGCAAGTCTGCAAGGGACTAAAGAGATCCGATCCTCTCAATCTCCCTCTCTACTGATGGGGACTGGTTGTTGAGGAAGCAGAGGGGAGTGGAATTATTTCCTCCTGGGAAAAGGGAGGGGACTGCCAGCAAAGGTGGCAGAACTGCCTCTGAGAAAGTTTGAAACATGAGGCTCGAAGCTGCTAGGCAGGATCCTCTATTACATTGATCTAGTCTGAGTGGGATGGCTACCACATATTCAAAATAAAAGTTCAGAAGACAGAGCGTTGGACTAGAGGCAGCAGTAATTTCTTTCTTTCTCATGAGAAAGGGCACACACCCAGGCTAATGGAAGTGGGGTAAGTGCACATGGTTAGTATGGGAACAAGATTATATAGGTACCCTGATGCAGTATCCCATTTCCCTCCCTACCTTACCTCACCCATTTCCCCATTGGCTGGGGACTATGGGCTTACAATCTTAAGCGTGAAAACTAACCCAATTAAGGAGCAACACAAGGCTTTATTGCCTTTTTAGGGAGAGTATGAGGGCACATCTCCAGTATCGGGTTCATCCCCTTTTACTGACGTGGATTTGGGGGAAGTGAGTTATGCGAGTTATGGTGCAGGAATGTTGGGCTTAACTTGTTGCGATTGAGACTCGAACAAGAATGTGGGAGGGTTAGATAAGTGGGAACAGGGAATTCAGTTTGAGAAGAGACCACCTTTTGTTCTATTTCTCTCAAGTCCATGTTGCAGCAAACACACTCTGACCAGGCATTGAACTGAGAGGGCTGCCAAAGAGCACCATCTTTTAGTTGACCAAGGAAGTGCATGTGAGGAAATTAAAAGTAAATAAGTAAGAGAAGGTTTCCCCAGCCTTTACAGGCTCCCTTCCCAAGGCCCTAGGAAGCAAATCTGGTCGAGGGCCCAGATTTGAGCAACTAACAGGGACACTCCTAAAGACCCAGAAAAGGTGGAACCAAAAATCAAAGAAAGCAGTAACACATAGCCTCCCAATACTAAATCGCTATGAAAGAGAGAAAAATTGGACATCTGAGTAAACTCACCATCCCAAACAGATTCCTAGATGTCAACAAAGAAATTATAAGCCATATTAAGAAAATGGAGGAAATGGACAAAGAAAAAGCATATATTAAAGCCCCAGAAGAGACACAGAATTTGAGATAACTAATCAAAAAGATGCACAAAAATTTCCTAAATCAAATTACTGAGTTGAAAGACAATATGGCTAATGCGATAAAGGAAGAATAAGTGATACACAAGACAGAATGGCTGGAATTGAAGAGAGAAAAGAACAGAGAGAGAAAAGAATGGAAAAAATTGAGCAGGGACTCAGGAAGTTGAATGATAACATGAAAGGCAACAACATACATATCATGGGAGTTCCAGAAGGAGAAGAGAAGGGAAAAGGGACAGAAAGAGTACTTGAAGAAATAATAGCTGAAAATTTCCCAACTCTCATGAAAGAAATGAATTTACAAGTCTCAGAAGTACACCGTACCCCAATGAGAATAAATGCAGAGTCCTACACCAAGACACATACTACTCAGAATGTCAGATGTCAAAGATAAAGAGAAAATTCTGAGAGCAGCAGGGAAAGCAAACTATCACATATAAGGGAAGCCCAGTAAGCCTTAGTGTGGATTTCTGATCAGAAACCATGGAGGTGAGAAGACAGTGGTATGATACAATAAAGATACTGAAAGAGAAAAACTGTCAGCTGAGAATTCTTTATCCAGAAAAATTGTCCTTCAAATATGAAGGTGGGTTTAAAATATCCACAAACAAAAAGAAACTAAAAGAGTTCTTTGCAGGAAATATTAAAGGAAGCCTTAGAGCCTGAAAGAAAAAGATGGAAGAGAAGCTTGGAGGACAGTAAAGAAGAAAGAATAGGAGAAAGGATAACCAAGAGTAAAAAGACAGATAAAAATAAGATATGACATATGAAAGCCAAAGAATAAAATGGTGGAAGTAAACAATGCATTTACAGTAATAGCATTGGATGTGAATGGATTAAACTCCCCAAATAAAAGATATAGGCTGACAGCATGGATAAAAAAACATAAGCCATCCCTACGCTGCTTTCAAGAGACTAACCTAAGGCCCAGGGATACAAACCAGCTGAAAGTGAAAGGTTGGAAAAAGATAATCCACGCAAACAGCAACCAAAAAAGAGTAGGGGTAGCTATACTAATATTGGACAAAACAGACTTTAAATGCAAAAAAGTTATGAGATATAGAAGGCCATTATATATTAATAAAAGGGACAATCCACAAGGTAGATATAACAATTATAAATATCTAAGCATCTAAACAGGGGCCCCAATATACATGAGTCAAACTCTGGAAAAACTGAAGGGAGAAATAGACATCTCTACAATAATCATTGGAGACTACAACACAACACTCACATCATTAGATAGAACAACTAGACAGAAGATAAACAAAGAAACAAAGAACATGAACAATATGATAAATGAGCTAGACCTAACAGACATATACAGAACGTTGCACCCAAACTCAGTGGGTTATACATTCTTCTCAAGTGCTCATGGCTCTTTCTCCAGGATAGACCACATGTTGGGTCACAAGGCAGGTCTCAATAAATATAAAAAAGATTGAAATTATACAAAGCACCTTCTCAGATCATAATGGAATGAAACTGGAAATCAATAATTGATGGGAAAGAGTTAAATTTGCAAATATGTGGCCGCTGAACAACACACTCCTAAATAATCAGTGGGTCAAAGAAGAAATTGTTAGTGAAATCAGTAAATATATTGAAATGGATGAAAACGAGAACACAACTTATCAAAACTTATGGGATACAGTGAAGGCAGTACTGAGAGGGAAATTTATAGCCCTAAATGCCTCTATTAAAAAAGAAGAGAGATTTAAAATCAAAGATCTAACTTAACAGCTGGAGAAACTAGAAAAAGAAAAGCAAACCATTCCCAAAGCAAGCAGAAGGAAAGAAAATAAAAGATTAGTGCAGAAATAAATGAAATTGAGAACAAAAAGCAATAGAGAAAATCAACAAAACCAAAGGCTGCTTCTTTGAGAAGATCAATGAAATTAATTGACTAACTAGAAAAACTAGCTAGACTAACAAAGAAAAAAAGAGAGAAGATGCAAATAAATAAAATCAGAAATGAAAGGGCGGGAGTTATGACGGACCCCACAAAGGATATTATGAGAACCTATATGCCAAAAAACTAGACCTAGATGAAATGGACAAATTCCTGGAAATGCACAAACAACCTACACTGACATGACAAGAAATACAAGAACTTAACAAACCAATCACATTTAAAGAGATTGGATCAGTCATCAAAAATCTCCCAACAAAGAAAAGTCCAGGACCAGATGATTTCACCCATGAATTTTACCAAGCATTTCAAGAAGAATTAACAACAATCCTGTTTAAACTTTTCCAAAAAATTGAAGAGGAGGGATAATTTACCCAACACACTTTATGAAGCCAACATCACCCTAATACCAAAGCCAGAAAAAGGCACTACAAGAAAAAAAAATTACAGACCAATCTCTCTAAGAACATAGATGCAAAAAATTCTAAACAAAATACTTGAAAATAGAAAGCCAGATAAAGACACTAAAAGAAAAAAAAGTACAGACCAATCTCTCTAAGGAACATAGGTGCAAAAAATTCTAAACAGAAACTTCCAAATACAATGCAACACACTTATACACCATGACCAAGTGGGATTTATTCCTGGTATGCAAGGCTGGTTTGACATAAGAAAATCAATCAACATAATATACCACATTAACAAATTGAAGGGAAAAAAACATTATCTCAATTGATGCAAAAAAGGCACTTGACAAAATCCAGCATCCTTTCTTGATAAAAAATACTTTGAAAGATAAGAGCTGAAGGAAAATTCCTCAATATAGTAAAAGGCATATATGAAAAGCCCACAGCCAACATCATACTCAATGGGGAAAGGTTGGAAGCTTTCCCTCTAAGATCTGGAACAAGACAAGGATGTCCACTGTCACCATTGTTATTCAACATTGTGCTAGAAGTTCTAGCTAGAGCAGTTAGACAAGAAAAAAAAAATTAAAGATATCCAAATAGGAAAAGAGGAATTAAAACTCTTACTATTTGAAGATAACTTGTTCCCATATTTAGAAATCTCTGAAATGTCTACTACAAAGCTACTTGAGCTCATAAATGAGTTCAGCAAAATGGCAGAATACAAGATCAACACACAAAAATCATTAATGTTTCTGTACATTAGTATTGAACAAACTGAGGAAGAAATCAGGGAAAAATTTCCATTTGCAATAGCAACAAAAAGTTTCAGATACCTAGGAATCAGTTTAACCAAAGAAGTACTGGACCTGTATGCAGAAAACTACAAAATAATTCTAAAAGAAATCAATGAAGTCCTAAACAAATGGAAAGACATTCAGTGTTCATCAATTGGAGGAATAAATATAATGAAGATGTCAGTCCTACCCAAACTGACTTATAGGTTCAATGCAATACCAATCAAAATTCCAACAGCCTACTTTACAGAAATAGAAAAGGCCAAATTCATTTGGAAGGAAAAGTGCACCCAAAGAGCCAAAAGCGTTCTAAAAAAGAAGAGTGATGCGGGGGGAGTTTTACTGCCTGACCTTGAAACATATTACAAAGCTACAGTGGTTAATACAGCATGTATTGGCATAAAGGTAGACACATTGATCAGTAGAATAGAAATTGAGAGTCCAGAAATAAACCCTTACCTCTAAGATCAACTGGTTTTTGAAAAACCTACCAAAGCCATTATAATGGGACAAAACAGTCTCTTCAACAAATGCTGCTGGGAGAACTGGATACCCATAACCAAAAGAATGAAAGGGGACCCTTATCTCACTCCCTATCCAAGAATCAACTCAAATGGATCAAAGACCTAAATATAAAAGCCAGGACCATAAAATTACTAGAAGAAAATGTATGGAAACATCTTAAAGACCTTGTTGTAGGTAGTGGTTTCTTGGACCTCTCATCCAAAGCACAAGCAACAAAAGAAACAGATAAATGGGACCTCCTCAAAATTAAACACATTTGCACCTCAAAGGACTTTGTCAAAAGGGTGAAAAGGCAGCCAACACAATGAAAGAAAATATTTGGAAATCACATATCCGATAAGGTTTTGATTTCCATGATATATAAAGAGATGCCATAACTCAACAATAAAAAGACAAACAACCCGATTAAAAATTGGGAAAATAATAGACAGCCAAAGAAGAAATACAAATGTCAGAAAAACACATAAAAATGTTCAACATCACTAGCCATTAGGTCAATGCAAATCAAAGCTACGATGAGATATCATTTCAAACCTATTTGAATGGCCATTATTAAAAAGACAGAGAACTACAAGATTTGGAGAGGATGTGGAGAGATATTCACTATTGGTGGGAATGTAGAATGGTACAGTCATTCTGGAGGACTGTTTGGCAGTTTGTAAATAGTTGAATATAGATTGGCTATGTGACCCAGAAATACCACTCCTGGGTATATACCCTGAAGAACTGAGAGCAGTGTCACAAACAGACATCTGCACACCGATGTTCATAGTGGCATTATTCATGATTGCCAAAAGTTAGAAACAATCCAGGTGTCCACCAACCGATAAATGGATAAACAAACTGTGACGTATACACACAAGGGAGTATTATGCAGCTGTAAGAAAAAATGAAGTCGTAAAGCATATGACAACATGATAAACCTGGAGGACATTATGTGAGTGAAGCAAGCCAGACGCAAAAGGACAAATACTGTATGAATGCATTACTCTGAACTAAATATATTGTGCAAGTGCATGGAGCTAATAACTTGAATATTAGTCACCAGGAAATAGAATGAGGTTAGAGAATGGAAAGCTGCGGGTTAACTTGGGCAGAATTGGTAAATAGGATATGTGTTAATCTTCGTAAAATGAATAGAAAAAGTGAAAGCCCAATGTAAATGTTTGTAACTAGCAGTACTATTTTTTTTTTTTTAAAGATTTATTTATTTACTTGATCCATTTTAACCACCCCCCTTCCCCATTTTGCTGTTTTTTTGTGTCCATTCGCTGGGCAATTCTCTGTGTCTGTTTCATCTCTTCTCATCCTCCTCCTCCAGTCTTCACCAGGATTCTATCCTGAAGACCTCTGATGTAGGAGAGAGGTGTTCTAGCCATCTGCGCCACCTCGGCTCCTGGTTTTTGGAGCTTTCGGAGCATCTTGACTTGTCTCTCTCCTTTTACATCATCATCTTGCTGCATGGCTCCCGGGGCCTGGCGGCTCACCGGCACAGAGAGCCTGGCAGCCCATGCACCTTCTATATATATATTTTTATTTTACCAGGAGGTCCCGGGGATCGAACCCAGGTCCCTCCATATGGCAGATGGACGCCCAACCATCTGAGCCACATCCGCCCCCCCTAGCAGTACTATTATGTGGGTATGAAAGTGGTTTAAAGGGAGAGTCTAAGGTCATGTATATTACTAAAAGGGAAGCTAAAAAATGTAACAGTGGACTGTATAGCATAGTAAAACTGCATGTGAAATATATATATGGGTAAAATTGCATTTTACCCAAAAGACCATTTTTCTTTGAACAAATGTATGTTAATATACAAGATGTTAATATCAGACAAAAAAACCATTATGCTAAGTGAAGGAAACCAGACACAAAGTACTACATATTGTATGATTCTATATATATATAATGTAAATATCAATCAATTTATAAAGATGAAGAGTTAGATTAGTGATTATTTAGGACTGGGGAAGGACTGCTAAGGGGTGTGTTTTTCTTTTTGGAGTAATGAAATTGTTCTAAAATTTTTTGGTGGTGATGAATGCCTAATGTGATTATACTAAAAGCCATTGACTATACACTTTAGATATATCATATGGCATGTGAGTATATCTCAATAAAACTGCTTAATAAATAAATAATTGTACAAGAATAGCCAGAAACAGCAGCTATGTACAGCAGGGGAAGCATAGAGAGATTGAGAGGTGAAGAAATTTTTTGTTTGTTTTTTTTGTTTATTATTATTATTGAAATAATGAAAATGCTCTAATAATGATTCAAGTGATGAATGCAAAATTATGTGATTACAACAAATACCATTAATTGTACATTTTGGATGAATTGTATGTTTTATTAATGGATTTGTTAAAAAGCAAAGTACACTTTTCTGTACTTACGTAGTAAAAAAAACAACCAAAAACCACACTGAAATAGTTTCAAAACCTATGCTTTATTTACTATCCAATACCCTTAAACCAAGTCTCTTTATCAGACCCATTCAAGAATACTAGCTTTAGCCATCTGCCATGGCCAGGGAACCAAAGCAACCTTTCCGTACCTCTTTTCTACCTGCTCCCATCTCCCTTCCCACTTAAAGCAAAACTTTAAGTCATTGACAGAGCAATTAGTATTTAGAATAGCCAATCTTGAGTGAAAAACATTTCAAATTTAACTTAGTCTTCTCCCCTCCCTCAGCTTGGGCCTGCTTCAGGCTGGAAGCCTGTACTGGGAAAGGGGAACTGGTCCTCTATTCTTTCATAGCTAACCTACTCTCCCACCAGTTTCTAAGAGTAAGCAAAAAAGTCAAGGGCTTGCTGGAGTTTTTATCTAGGGACATGGGAAATTTAAAAGGGCAATACAAGACAAAAATAAAGTCACTTTTAATCACAGTCCACATATCATATTTGTTCAACATACCAGTTACACACATTTGTCTTCACTTCTCTTATCAGACCAGTAGGTCAAGGTCCTTGCCTTATTCATCTTTGTATCACTAGCTTCAGAATATAGTACCTAAAGCATAGAGGCACCAAATGAATGTTTATTGGATGACTATAAACTAAAGCTCAGGTTTCCTTATCCTCAGGATTAAACCTTTCCATCATATTATTTCACTTCTCTGGTATGTATAAGACAAAAAAAAAAAAAAAATAGTGAAAAACATTAAATATAATGGTATGCCTGGGACCAGACTCCTCAACAATTATGGTTTCCTGATAGACTCACAACAGGATTTAGATATTTTCTTTCCTTCTTTTTAAAGTAGTAATAATCAAATAGAACACTTTGTGATATTTATTTCTTCTGTAATTTTTAATTGAAATAATAAATGCATATAAATGTTCAGCTCAATAAATTTTCACAATTGAACATATCCATGTAATTGGTACCCAAATCAAGAAACATTTTCAGTGCCTCAGGAACTCTTCTCATGAAACTTCCACTCTTTACTCTCCACCACAAAAGTAACCACGAGAGAGTGGCTCTGACTGAAGTGGTTGAGCACCCTCCTTCTACATGCGAGGTCCCGGGTTCAGTTCCCAGTGTTTCCTGAAAAAAACAAAAAAACAAAGAAGCAAAACAAACAAAAAAAACCAACTCAGGGAAACTGATGTGGCTCAGTGGTTGTGTACTGGCTTCCCACATAAGAGGTCCCGGATTCAGTCCCCGGCCCCTGGTACTGCAAAAAAAAAAAAAAAGTAACCATGATTCCTGGCTTCTAATAGCATAGATTGGTTTTTACACATTTTTGTTCTTCATTTAAATGTCTGACTTCTGTCATTCAACATTATGTTTCTGAGACTCATCCATATTGAGTGTCGGTGTCGGCTGTTCATTTTCATTGTTACACAGCATTTCCTTTGTGCACATATTCCACAATTTATCTATTCTGCTGGGCATTTGGGTAGTTTCCAATTTGGGCCCATTATGAAAAGAACTGCTGTGAATATTTCTTTTGGATAAATACCTAGGCATGGAATTAAAGGGTCAAAGAAGGTATATGTTCAGCTTTAGTAGACTCTGCTAAACACGTTTACAAAGTGGTTGTACCAATTGATATTCCCTACAGCAGTACAAAAGTTCTAGCTGCACATTTTCCACAAAACTTAGTATTTTCTGTCACTTTCACATTAGCCATTCTGGTAGGTGTGGTATCCAGTGTGGCTTTAATTTGCAAATGGCCAAGTAAACTATTGGATATCCTCTTTTATGAAGTGGCTGCTCAAGTCTTTTGCCCATTTTTCTACTGGGTTGACTGTCTTTTTAATTGATTTGTAGGCATTTATTTTATATTCTGAATATGAATCCTTTGTTGGATATGTATCCTGCAAAT
>JAQZBX010101530.1:0-11251 GCA_029593785.1 Cabassous unicinctus
TGTGGTCTGTGATGTGAACTGTAGTCTATGCTCGGTGGCAAGGCCCCAGGATGTGTATATCCATTGCGGGTGTAGTACCACACGGATGGGGAATGGTTGTGTGGGGTGTTTTTGGGGGTGTGGGCGGTGGGGAGCATGGGAATCCCTGTAGTTTCTGAGGTACAACGCCTCAATATGTGTTCATCAATTGTAACAAATGTACAACACTAATGAAAGATGTTTATGTGGGAAAGTGTGGGAGGAGGGGTGGGGTATATGAAAATTCCCCATATTTTCAATGTAACATTTATGTACTCTAAAGCTTCTTTAAAAATAAAAAAAATTATGAGAAAAAAAAAATAATGACTGAATTGATGAACACAAAACTCTTGGATTTCAGCAAATGCCTTGGAGTGTCCACTTTGCCTTAGTTAACTTGTTTATTATTAAGTCTGTATAAAACTGATTTAAAGAAAAAAATAGGGTGGTTTGGGAGAAATTGGCATGATGGGAGAGTGGGTCTACAGTTAGTAGTTAAATTTCCACGGTGCTCTTGCCTGGTTCTTACCAAACATTTCACCACAAGCCCAGGAGTTGGTGGAGGCTGCTGTTTGAGGCACCTGTAGGAAGTGAAACATTTTCATTTGGAATGTCCCAGCATTTACTATACACATAATTTTGCTGTACGTTCAGGTATGACTTGCGCAATTCAATAAAGATTATTTTTCCAAACTGAGGGTGTGGATAGTCACACACAAAAGACTTGTATTTGCCTACTTCTCAATTCAGGTCTTCCATTTTCGGCTCTTCAAATTTAGAGGATGTGCTCATGTGTGCATCTAGATGGAAGGCTGTACCCACGGCCTGCACCGTGCATCTCTTTACCCTCATGAGTAATACTGCTTGACATCTGGGAAATAGCCGTATTGGCTTTTGTGTCCTTTTTCTGCCTAAAGATGCATTTTTCCTCCTGGTGGTGGGTAGGTTCGTCTGGATGCCATTGGCACAGAGTCGGAGTTTGGAGAATGTGCATCATTTTGTTGTGAGGGAGATTTTCTGTGAGCTGTCAGCCTTGGTTCTTGAGGTAAGAATTCATTGCATTGGCCTGGAAATGATTTCCAAGAAGTTGAATGTGAGCAAACAGCAGTTATTTATGTATGGGTAACTACCTCAGAATCCCTCTTTACAGGAGAAAATCACAAAGAATTATGAGACTAATCAGAGATGCGTTCTGCAAGAGAAAAACTAGAGCTTGCTATCATGAGAGGAGAGATTCATAAATTAATTCACTAAGAGCCCCTCTTAGCAATTCCAAAGTGGGGGTATTCAAAGATTAAAACTCTGAGAAAAAATTTTGATTCCAGCCTATCCATATTCTCCCAGTAAGTGTGCTACCATTTTTTCAATAATTTTTAAAAAGTGTACAGAAATTTTTGGACTAAATCCCTTCACCTGTGAATGAAATCCTGGAGGCATTCTCTTGGTTCAAGACTGTATTTTTCAAAGGAGCTAAAGAAATGCCTAACATGTGAATGTAGTGGGCACTTCTCAACTAGTGCCCTCACACTTAGAAAAACATTGATATTCAAAGGATATTAGATCTTTAAGACTCATTTACAATATTTGCTGTTTGCCAGGCATTTTGAAAATGGTTTTTCTACTTGAAAGGCACCAAATATGTGCACCAAAAAATATCATCAGCAGCTTTTCCCTGAGTAGAGTCCATATCACACATTTAATGTCATTTTCTCTAACCCAGACTAATATTATTTTTCAAAGAATAGTTTTCTTAGAGAAGGTGAACTTGGAAAAAAGATCATGCATATTCTAAGACTCCACATACATCTCAGCCTATCAACACACCACATCCTGATGGAATTTTGCTACAGATTATGAGGTATTATCATCAGACTATGACCACTAAGGTCGGCCCGGAGCGCAAATTTGGCACACATTTTCCGTTGTCTTCTATTATCACCATGGAACGCTTGGTGTGGCTTTTGCTTCTGATTCATGGCTTCTCATGTGTTTATAAATTTTCCCCCTTAATCATCAATTGGACTCCTCGTTCCTTCCAAATACTTCTCTGTTTGGACCACTACCTCTCAAACCGAATTAGGGATTCCTCTCCCTGTTGGTAGGAAGACAATCTTTTTGAATTCATTCTTGTGAGTTCTATTCAGCATGGTCGGCCATTTAGGGGAATTCTATTCCAAGGATTCCCTCTCACCTGCCTCCCTGCGCCCCAACCCCAAAACAATGGGCGGTGGCTCTGTTCAAGCCAGACCTTCAGGGCATCCTCACTATGGAGGAGGGGCCAGTGGAATCGCAACACCGGACTCCCAGCACCACCATGCGGTGGCATTTCCCAGGACGGCAGAGACAGCATGGAGCCTGCCCCAACCGGTATCAGCCGCCTTCCTGGGGAGGAGCCATTTGGGAAACAAGGACTTGAAGTCTCATTTAGCATGCCTGGAATTGGATTTGCATCCCTGGGTAAGTCCAGAAATATCTGGTGCTACGTGGGATGGGTTAGACTGCCTCCTCATGGTGGTGTAAATGTTTCTCCTTTGTGTGGTCATTTCTTCTTGGAACCTGGGGGACTGCGACCTGAAGGGGACCTTTGGCAAAAAGGGAGTTTTCCTAGGAATCTCTTTAGGATTGAATACCACTTTAATTAACCTCTCTTCTGGGTCTGCCTCTGACACATCGTAGTTATTTGCAATTCCTTCAGAGTGGTTATGTCCTAGCTTCACAGCCACTGTAGCCCTGTTCCATGGAGACTTAAAAACAGCAGGAATCCATTCTTAGGATTGAGCAAGGAAGGCTCTAATGACCTTGCACATCATCTGCCACTTCATTCTGGACATATTTATCCATGTTCCTTCTCATCCTGTCACTCTCTTTACTCCCCCACTCGCTTTTGGTTGCTTGCTCTGAAGCCTAGGGAGAGAGTGGTGTGATGATCAAAATTCTGTAACTTTCTTCTTAGAAAATAAACACCTGTTTTTCCTTGACCCAGGACTGCAATACGGGGACATCCTTTTACTTTTGCACTTTCTCATGACTAGTCCTTAATTAAAATGGACCATCTAGGTCCATACTATTTCCTTGGGGGTAATGTTGAAAAAATGTTCAGCTTTCCTCCTGCAGAAGAGTAGGAGTTGATTGAGTCATATCTATGGTAATTTATCCCCATAAGATGTGAAGAGTTCCCAAATAAGATTTGGATAATCCAGAACTGAATATGCCATAAATGAAAATAAAATCACAGAACCAGTAATTGATGTCGTTCTTACAGATTATTTGGTCTGCTCATTACGGCTCTAATATACAAAACAGAACGATGTCATCAATGACTCCAATGATTTCAGAATTATTAGTGACATTTAAATGTTTCTTCCTACACAGGGTATTACTTACCATGGATGATGTGACATCTAATCTGGCCTTACACTCTCTGTCTCTCTCTCTCTCTCTTTTTTTTCCTGACCTATTTGCATCCTCTTAGGTATGTGTCATCAAGTGGCGTACACCTGGAAAATATTTGTTCACAGAATAATTTCCAATGCTAAAATAAACCACATTTATTAATACCTCCTATCCTCTCAGACTGATCAGTAAGTTCTTGGGTAGTTCTCCAACTCATGTGTACAAGGCAATTTTTCTAAAGTTTATGTGTCTCTTGAAACAAATTTCACCATGAATTTTGTAGATATTTTCATTTTACTTATGTTTTTATTAGAGCTGTGGATTCTGAAATGTTGTTGAAGAAAATAGAGAATTTCCCTCTATCCCCCACTTATTTTCCTTATCCTTGATATTTTATAATGTTCACTTTCCTTATTGATATTTTGTGAGAAGTGTCAAACTTCTATTGAATGTGGTATATTGAATTCTCCTATTAGGAATGTACTGCTAACTATTTCTCCCTTCGATTTTCCAACTTCGGTATCATTTATTTGTAGCTTTGCTGTTTATATACATATATATATGTGTGTGTGTGTGTGTATAATTGCTCACATATATATATTTAATTGGGAACTGTGTCTTTGAATGATGTATCAGTATACAGTGTTTTTCTTTCTCCTAGACACCAGTTTTGTTTTTAATTACACCTGTTATGGGTTACAGAAAAATAACGCAGAATGCACAGTGTTCCTGTACACTGCCCAACACACGCAATGATTGACTTATCGTGAACATTTTCCATGACTATGGTAACTTTGCTTTCATTGATAAACCTCCATTCTTATTATTATAGGGTTAACTGTAGTCCACATACACGTATACTCTTCCTGTTCCCTTTTGAAATCCCCTACTTGTTGTAATTGCTACATTTGATGGGTTCATACATTTCATATGCCAAACGATAGGTGATCTTAAGTTTGATGCACTTAAACTTTAGCAATTGTAACCTGTACAGTTACATACCAGAACCAATAAATTATCACTGTTATTTTTATTTAGAGAAACAATTGACTTTATGAGAGTTCTTACATTTTTATATAATGCCACACATCCTTGAGTGTCCTTCCATTTCTGTCTGAAGACCTTGCTTAAAATTGTTTGTAGGGCAGCTCAAGTGGTGGAAAACTCCCACAGGATTTTTTGGGTGTTAGTTTGTTTATTTTAATATGGAGATAGCATATTAATCTTCCCCTCATTTTCCAAAGCCTCTCTCACTAGGTACAATATTATTTGAAGTGACTAATTTCTCTGAACCCTTGAGCTATTGCATCTTCATTTACCTTTTTGACTTCTTGATGTCTGTCTTCATGATTTCTGGGGCAAAATTGTCACTTGAACTTATTGGGACTCACTTGGAGGAAACAGGTCGCATTAGTCTCTGAGCTTTCAGAACTCTCTCCTTACCAGTGGCATTTTACTATGTGATTCCTGTTTGCTGGGCACAATGTTCTATGACTTTACCTTGTATGGGATTCTTTCTGTTCCTTGTTTGTTGCATACACATTCCTTTCACTACATCTGGGATGTTTCCTGCCATTATACCTTTGAAGAATCCTCCAGCCTCTTTCTCTTTATTTTCTTTCTGTGTATCCCACAAAGTATGTGCATTCTCCTTGATTTTAGGCTGTATGTACTTTCCACCAGAAGGGCATAAATATTCCTGAGGTTCCAGTTTCCCTTTCCCCATGGAATGTTTTAACTACTAGGAAAGACTGGAAGATCCCCTTTCCTGCAGTGTTCAGTGCTCCTGCAAGTCTGGGACCCAGTAGCATAGGGAGCATAGTAAGGCAACAGCTGCCACTGAAGAGTCACAGCACTGCCTGAGAAATGGCACCTGCTTGGCTCCATGAGAGGAGTGGGGTCAGGGTGGAAACACCAGCGATTTCCCTGCTGGAAGGTTTTGGGTTCTAAGCTTCATGCATGGTCCCCAGGGCCCTAATGCACAAAGGTCGCACTGGCACCACCTCAAGCTGGTTTCTCAGATGATTTTAGGGAAGGGGAGGTGTGGGTGCTGTCAATGGTGTTAACCATGGTTCTGCCAGGATGTCCACCAGAACCCAGGGCTCTAAAGTTAGCCCTCACCCCAACATACACACCAGGAGTCTGGGTGCCCTGTGCTGTGTTTGCACCTGGTCCATCCCTGATGATGTCCTTTAGAAGTCACGCACACTGAGCCACTGAGCATCACAGGCATCTACCCTGTTCCCCACCCCTCCCCAGCATGGGCCATCTGCTGCCTGGAAGAGCCACCATCCTCCTTGCCCAGAGTCAGGCAAAACCTCTCACCAGCCAAGGGACACGGTGGAAATGGGAGGCCATAAGAAGACAGTCCCATGGTACCGCAGGCTTACTGGAAGTACCTTCACAATCTCTTTTACAATTTGGAATTTCTTTCTAACTCATTTCCCTTCACATTTCAATTTTAAAGTAAGGCTTTAGTACATGCATTTTTTAGAAAAAAAAATTATTTCCTTTAGGGTTTGGCTAGACCACATGGCATGGGAAACTATTCCAATAAAATGGCTTCAAACCTAACAAGTATTACAGCAAGAATAGCTAGGAAAAGGCACTTTGTATAGCAGGGAAAATGGCAGATTTGAGGGGAGGCGTTTTGTGTGAGTTTTTGCATCTGGGTTTGGTTGATTCTTTTATCATATAATAAAAATGCCTTAATAATGATTGAATTGATGAACACAAAGCTCTTCAATTACAGCCAATACATGGAGAGTACTCTTTGCCACAGTTGACTTCTTAATCATTAAGTCTTTATAAAACTGGTTTGAACAAAAAAAGGGTGGTTTGGGAGAAATTGGCATGATGAGAGAGCAGGTCTACAGTTAGTAGTTAAATTTTCATGGTGCCCTTGCCTTGTTTTTACCAAACATTTCACCACAAACCCAGGAGTTGGTGGAGGCTGCTGTATGAGGCACCTGTATGAAGTTAAACATACTCATTTGGAATGTCCCAGCGTTTACTGTACACATGAATTTGCTGGGCATTCAGGTATGACTTGCACAACTCAATAGAAATCATTTTTCCAAACAGAGGGTGTGGATAGTCACACACAAAAGACTTGTATTTGCCTACTTCTCAATTCAGGTCTTCCATTTTCTGCTCTTCAAATTCAGAGGATGTGCTCATGGGTGCATCTAGATGGCCAGCTGTACCCTCGGACTGCACCATGCATCTCTTGACCCTTATGAGTAACGTTGCCTGATATCTGGGGAATAGCTAAATTGGGTTTTGTGTCCTTGTTCCACCTATAGATGTTTTTTCCCTCCTAGTGGTGGGTAGCTTCATCTGGATTCCATTGGCACAGAGTCTGAGGTTGGAGGATGTGCATCATTTTGTTGTGAGGTAGATTTTCCGTGAGCTGGCAGCCTTGGTTTTTGATGTAAGAATTAATTGCATTTGACTTGAAATGATTTCAAATAAGTAGAATGGGACCAAACAGCAGTTATTTACATATGGGTAACTGTCTCAGAATCCCTCTTTACAGGAGAAAATCACAAAAAATTATGAAGCTAATCTGAGATGTGTTCTGCTAAAGAAAAACTAGAGCTTGCTATCATGAGAGGAGAGATTCATAAAGTACTTCACCAAGATCACCTCTTAGTGAATCCAAAGTGGGGATATTCAAAGATTAAAACTCAGAGAAAAAAAATTGGTTCCAGCTCATCCTTATTCTCCCAGTAAGTGTGCTACCATTTTTTCAATAATTTTAAAAAAGTGTACAGAAATTTTTGGACCAACTCCCTTCACCAGTGAAAGAAATCCTGGAGGCCTTCTATTGTTTCAAGACTGTAGTTTTCAAAGGAGCTAAATAAATGTGTTCATATGGCTAAGAGACACCAAAGTGAATTGGGAGGTCATCCCAGAGGTAACGCTTACCACATCTCAGTACGACCTCATAGACTTCCAAATTGGATACCACCCAAAATAGAGGGGCTCCTGAGGGCTCTTGGGATACCCAGTTCCTATGTCAGGATGGATAGCTCTGGAGTTTGGTGCCTTGCCTGTAGGCCCTACTTTGGAATTTCTCCTCCTGAGAGTGACAGAGTTCAATTCAAATATGTCTTCCTTGCACATGATTCATCTGTCCATTCTACTCAAACCTATACATGGTGCTGGAGTTTGTAAGTGTACATCCAGAGGCAGGAGTCTTTGGGCTCTCCATGTGCCAGCTGAACCCTGAATCTCAGTGGAGCTGCAACTCCTAATCTACATCTTAATGGACTTACCCAGGACACTTGGCAGGGAGATGATGATGGACAATTGCAATCCCAGGGAATGAAGACAGTCTGCACCTGCAGGCAGGATAACCCCATCCATCTTATCCATGGGATATAAGCCCCCTTTCAATTGGAGGTGGAGTGGACATCACCATCCCAGACTCCTCAGGATTGGGGGAAGGGCTATGGACTAGAGTGGACTTACTGATACTCTATTATAGATATAGTGTGATTCAAGCAATGGAAGAAATTAAAACATTAATGTGGAGCCAGTGGACACTGGATGCTTGAGGGCAGGGAGAGGGAAAGGCAGTTGTAATACAGGGACTTTTTCAGGACTTGGGAATCGTCCTGAGTGACATTGCAATGATAGATAAAGGCAATTTTATATCATCATATAACATGCAGAACTGTGTGGGAGAGACTGTGGTATACAATGTGAACTATGGTCCCTGCTTAATGCCAAAGCCCCAGGATGTGTATATCCATTGCAGGTGATGTGTGGGGCATATGGGAATCGCTATAATTTTTGTGTAACATTTATATAATCTTTCTTTTAAATTTAAAAATTAAAAAAAAATTATTTAAAAAAAGTTTAGGTGAGTGATTGATCTCTTTAAACAGATGTTTAATGAGATACCTTCCTGTCCTTAAAATATTGGGAGAAAATGTATTAAAAATAAATAAATAAACAAACAAACAAACAAATAAATAAATAAATAGGATTGTTTCTGGAAAGAGTATTCTGGGAAAGTAAATGTCATTTGAAAGAAAGCTAAAGAATAATCTAAGGAATGAACAGCATGGTGAACCCAGAGATGACATGAGAATTTTGATTGAGGGTACAAGTGCAAGAGTGTCCTCTGTGAGCTAGAGCAGATGTGTCATTTTTGCAGGGTGGTGGTAATGTGGAGAAGCATGGGAAAACTACAATTGCTGTGACCTACAGACTGTAGTTAACAGCAATACTATAATATGCTAGCATCAATGCCAAAGATGTACTGTGTTGATAATGGGGGTGTATTGAAAAATTGTGCCAAATGTATGCTATGGGATGTGGTTGCTGGTAATTGTCTGATGATATTATCTCATAATCTGAAACAAATATTTGACCATGGTGCAATGTGTTGGTGGAGGGGTGTTATATGAGAATTCTAAACAGATGCATGATTGTTTTGTAAGTTCTCAACTTTTGTAATAAAAATATATTTTTTTAGAATAGGGTGGGTTGGGGAAAAATACATCAAATGTAAGATAGGGACTATAGTTAGTAGAAATATTTTGACAATGCTCTTGCATAGTTTGTAACAAATGCTTCACAACAATGCAAGGTATTGGTGGAGGGGTGATGTATGAGACCCCTGTATGATCTTATGCATGTTTATTTTGAAATTTCACAACCTTTACTATACACTTATTGTTTAGGCATGCTCATGTATGAATGATAAGATTCAATAAAAATATATTTAAAAAATAGTGTTCCCATATCTCCCCTCTTGTTGACAATTTTCATTAGTGTGGTACTTTTGTAACACTTGATGAAAGAATATTGAAATAGTACTATTAACTATAGTCCATAATTTACATTAGGTGTACTTTTCCCCCAATATACCACCCTATTATTATTATTTTTTAAATAAATCAATTTCATTGATACATATTAATAAAGCATACATTCGTTATAATTCATGAAAGATCATTCTTATATTTGTACTATTAACTCCAGACCATTGTCCACAACAGAGTTCACTGTGGTAAACAGTCCCATATTTTAACTTTTAACTTTAATTCTAGTAGCACACATGACCCAAAACTTCCCCTTCCAACCACATTCACCTACATAGTTTAGCACTATTAGTTATACTCACAATAATGTGCTGCCATTACCACCATCTAGTTCCAAACCTTTACAATCAACCTAAATACAAATCCTGTACAAATTAAGCAATACTTCCCCATTCTCTACCCCAATCTACCCCCTGAATACCTGTTGTAGCTGTTTGATATTGTTTATGAATTCCAAAAATAGACATTGGATGTTTATAAACTGGTCTGTTGTTCTGGGCATATTAGGTTGCATTAACTTCAGAGGTTTCACTTTTACTTGATTAAATTATGATGAGGGCTTTGATTGGGCCATGTCAGTAGGACATTGAGTCCCCACCCCCTTGGTGGGCAGGGATTCACAGAGAAAATGACATGTTAGAGGAGAGAGGAGGAGTTTTGATGGTGGAGCCCTGGGAAGTAAAGACTCGGAAAAGCAGAACACAGAAGCAGATATGCAGGAGGAGAGAGTGCTCCATAGATACAGCAGAGGACCCACGAAGAGAGAGAGCCTGAGAGTCTACAGCTGAACTTGTGGAGAGACCAGAGCAGCTGAGCCTGGGAAGAAATGAGCCCCAGGGAGAGAGATGAGCCTTATACCAGCCTACAGCTGAGACCAGAAGAAGCTGAGTCCATGGAACCTGAAGAGGAAGGCTGAACCTTCACAGAGACCAGCAGCCATCTTGCTCCAACACGTGACAACAGACTTTGGTGAGGGAAGTAATTTACTCCATATGGCCTTGTGAATGTAAGCTTCTAACCCAAATAAATACCCTTTATAAAAACCAACCAGTTTCTGGTATTTTGCATCAGCACCCCTTTGGCTAATACACCTGTATTCTAGATTCTATCTCTATGAGTTTGCTTATTATAATTAATTCATACCTATGAGATCATACAATATTTTTGTACCTGACTTATTTCACTCAGCATAATGTCCTCAAGGTTCATCCATGTTGTCACATGTATTAGGACTTCATTCCTTTTTACAACTGAACATATGTATATACCACATTTTATTTATCTATTCATCAGTTGATGACACTTCATTGTTTCTACCTTTTGGCAATTGTAAATAATGCCACTATGAACATCTGTGTGTGTTTTAGGGGTGCTGATACAAAGTACCAGAAATCTGTTGGCTTTTATAAAAGGTATATATTTGGGATAAAAGCTTACAGTTACAAAGCCCTAAAGAGTCCAACTCAATTTTGCTTTCTCACCAAAGTCAGTTGTCATATATTGAAACAATATGGTGGCCTATTTCCACCTGGTCTCTCCTTCCTTTTCCTCTTAAGGCTCCATGGGCCCAGTTCTTCTAATCTCAGCTGTAGGCTGGCATAGGGCTCCTCTCTCAGGGCTTCCTGTATTAGTCTGGCTTAGGGTGTTTTACTTTATGGCCTTATCAGCTGCTCAGCTGCTCTGTTCTCTTCAGCTGCAAACTATCAGGTGAATGGCTCATCTCTCCCTGGGGCTTTAGCTGTTTGAGATTTCTCCTTCCTGTCACATCACAAAGTTCTCTCCTCTGGCATCTATGGTGCTCACTCTCTTCCTGTGCCTTCTTCTGTGTGTCTTCTTGAGTCAGTGTCCATTTAAATCATCCCATGAAGGGAACAGGGCTCAATCTGAGACATGCCCTACTGACATGGTTGATTCAAAGCTCTAATATTAATAGGTAATTTAATCAAGACATATCAACTGAATATAATGCATTCAAAAGGTATCACACTCAGAGGAATATATAA
>JAQZBX010101531.1:0-11248 GCA_029593785.1 Cabassous unicinctus
GCTATGAGTTTATAAGAAATGAAGTCATATCCACCTGTTCTTTCTACTCTGTTTTACAATTTATTACCTTCCCTGACCTTCTCAATTTGTGCCATTAACATCTACTATGCTTTTATATTTGCTATCTTTCCATGTTTGTAGATTGAGAATAAATCTGAGAGGCCATGGTGATAAGAAAACTGCAAGAGGAAGTGACTCATCTGAGTGAGGTGACCATGGGGGAAATTCATTATTTTATGAATATAAGGCCCTGAGTCTAAATTGGGGGCCATATAATTGTGCAGAGTGAATATCCTTGAATAATTAATTATTATAATTCTAGGGCATTATTAATACTTTTATTTTAGTTTCCTTTTTATTTTCTTTTATGTGGTAACACTGGAAGCAATCCCATTGCTAAAGCAATAGATGGAGCAAATCACTCCGTGGTGTCAGAGTTTGTGTTCCTGAGACTCTCCAATGTCTGGGAGTTCCAGCTTCTCCTCTTTGTGTACTCCTCCATATTTTACATGGCAGGCATGGTGGCAAACTCTCTCATTGTGCTCACAGTGGCTGTTGACCCTCACTTACACTCTCCCATGTACTTTCTCTTGGCAAATCTTTCCTTCAGTGACCTGGGTGTTTCTTCTGTCCTTAACCCCAAGATGATTTATGACCTTTTCAAAACCACAAAGTCATCTCCTTTAGAGGTTGCATCACTCAGATCTTCTTCATTCACATCATTGGTAGTGTGGAGATGGTGCTGCTCATAGCCATGGCCTTTAACAGATATATTGCCATTTGTAAGCCTCTCCACTACTTGACTATCATGAGCCAAAAAATGTGTACTTTTCTTCTGGTTGCTGCTTGAATAATTGACTTGATCCACTCTGAGACTCAAATGACTTTTGTTATAAAATTGCCATTCTGTGGCCCTAATGTATTGGACAGTTTTTACTGTGACTTACCTTGGTTCATTAAACTTGCCTGCATACACACCTACAGACTAGTGTTCATGGTCACAGTCAATGGTAGGCTTATATCTCTGGGTTTATTTGTCATTTTTGTTATCTCCTACATTTTTATCCTGGCCTTGGTTCAGAAACACTCTTCAGAGGACTTATCCCAGGCCCTCTCCACTTTGTCATCTTATATCATGGTGGTTATTTTGTTCTTTGGCCCTTGCATCTTCTTTTATATCTTGCCTCACTCCACATCACATGGGGACAAATTACTTGGTGTTTTTGATATAGTTCTCACTGCTTTTCTGAAACCAGTCATCTATACATTTAGGAACAAAAAGTTATGAAAATGGCAATGAGGAGAGTATGCAGCCAAGTTAATAGTTATGCAAAGATTTCTTAAATGTGAAAAGTCTTAAGTGTTTCCTTTATTGACGTATAGGTGCATTAAATTTATATTATTTCAGTAGCTTTGTACGTACTTTCTTAATATTAACATAACCTAGATTAAAATAACATGAATCGAGACAACCAGCAAGATGGTGGCAGAGTAAAGAGCTCCCAGAATCAGCTCCTGCTCCAGGACAGTTGGTGAACACTCAGAGCTATCTAGAGCACTTGTTTGGGGCCTCCAGGAGACCAGAAGTGCATCTTGCAATATCCTTGAAATAATGGAAGGAGGATACTGCCTATCTGCAGAAAAGATTCCTAAGATGAGCACACCATGCCACAGAGACTGGTACCCATCCTCCAGTGGAGGCACAAGCCTCCTCAGGAGCTGTTCTGTGGCTGGAATTGGAAGCTCCATTTCCCAAAAATTGGGGCGGGAGAGATGGTTGGCCACCAACTTCAGCTAATGATTAGTAAATTTGGCAGGCTAAAGTATAATCCTAAGAACAAGTAAAGTTTGAACATGTCCAAGTCAGAAAGAGGCTTGTAGCCACCATCTTAACTCTGTGCCTGACAAAAGGGGTAAGTAGGGCTGACTGAAAATCACAGTTCTGCTAGGGACCAGTTTCTTTCCATCTAGATCAGATTGCTGCTCTAGCCTAAACCCCAGGCCCACCTTAGGCAGAGAGGAAGCAGGGGGAAGTTGAGCCAGTTTCTCTGGGAAACTACAGGCCACATCGCATAGGCCAGTGATCATCCTAATTTGGAAGCACAAGCCAGCCCAGGAACTATTCTGTGGCAGAAATTGGAAGCTCGATTTCCCAAAAACAGGGGAGGAAGAGACAGTTGGCCACAGATCTCAGCTACTGATTAGTAAATTTGGCTGGCTAAAGTATAACCCTAAGAACAGCTAAAGTTTGAGCCTGTCCAAATCACAAGGAGGCCAATAGCTGTTCTGTTGACTCCACCCCCAGCATGAGGGTAAGATGGGCTGACTGAAAATCACAATGACAGTAGGTTCCGGTTTCTTTCACCCAGATTGGCATGAAGCCCTTGCCTAAGCTTCAGCCCCACCTCTAGCAGGGAGGAAGCTGGTGGTCCCTGCATCAGCCTATCCAGGTAACTGCAGGTACAATTAGCTGGCATAGACTGAATAATCAGAGGTCTACTGGGGCAACTGCAGTTATCTTGGACCTGTACTGCATAGATTGCTGCCCACATCTGCAGCTCCATCCCCACCCCAGGCAGGGGAAAAAAGGGCGTGAACCTTCATCAGTCTCTCTGGGCAACTACAGTCTAGGCCTGCATGACCTGGATTATTACACACAGCTGTGGCTCTGTTCCTACCCCTGACAAAGGAGGAAGTTGGGAGAAGCTTCATTGGTTCTTGGGTCAATGAGGGCAACTTGAGCCTCCACGGATTATAGCACCAACTACATCCTTGGCTCCTACTACACAACCAGCAAGGGAGAAAGGGTAGGAAGCCCTGAACAAAAGAGAAAAACTGCACCCAGAATAAATACTCTAGTAAGCCAGATGCCAAGACACAAACCAAAAATTACAACCCACACCAAGAAACAGAAAGATATTGACCAGTTAAAGGAACATCATAAGCCTCTAGATAACATAAAGGAGTTGAAACAACTAATCATAGATATTCAAACAAATCTCCTTATTAAATTCAATGAGATGGCTTAAGAAATTAAGGATATTAGGAAGACATTTGTTTATCACAAAGAAGAATTTGAAAGTATACATAGAAAAATATCAGATCTTATGGAAATGAAAGGTGCAATAAATGAAATTAAAAATACACTGGAATCATATAATAACAGATTTGAGGAGGCAGAAGAAAGTTGGTGAGCTTAAAGAAATAGCCCCTGAAAGTGAACAAAGGAACAGATGTAGAAGATTTGGAAAAATTTGAACAATTTCCTGAGGAACTAAAGGACAGCAAGAAATGTACAAACATATATGTCATGGATGTCCCAGAATGAGAAGAGAAGGGAAAAGGGGCAGAAGGAATATTTGAAGAAATAATGGTAGAAAATTTTCCATCCCTATCGAAGGACATAGATATCCTTGTCAAAGAAGCACAACTTACTCCCTTCTGAAAAAATCCAAATAGACCAACACCAAGACACATACTAATCAGAATTTCAAATGTCGAAGATGAAGAGAGAATTCTGAGAGCAGCAAAAGAAAAGCAATGCATAACATATAAGAGATACCCAAAAAGATTAAGTGTCAATTTCACATCAGAAACCATGGAGGTAAGAAGAGAGTGGTATGATATATTTAAGACACTGGAAGAGAAAAACTTCCAGTCCAAAATCTTATATATGGCAAGATTGTCTTTCAAAAATGAGGGCGAGTTTAGAATATTCACAGATAAACAGAAACTGAGAGAGTTTGTAACCTAGAGACCTGCTTTGCACGAAATACTAAAGTGTGTGGTACAGCCTGAAAAGAAAAGACTGGAGAGAGAAGCCTGGAAGAGAGTCTAGAAATGAAGATTACATCAATAAAAGTAACTAAAAGTGTCAAAAGAGTGGTGAAAATAAAATATGACAGATAAAGCCCAAATATTCAGGAATAAACTTTACCAATGATGTAATGCAATTGTATTCCGAAAACTACAACTCATTGTTAAAAGAAATATAAAAAGACATAAATAATAGGAAGAAAATTCCATGCTCATAGATTGGGACACTAAATATCATTAAGATGTCAATTCTACTCAAATTGACATACAGATTCAATGCAATCCTGATAAGTACTCCACCAGCATTTTTTAAATAAATGGAAAACATGATTGTCAAATTTATTTGGAAGGGTAAGTGGTCCTGAATCACCAGAAACATTTTAAAAAGGAAAAGCAAAGTTGGAGGACTCTCATTTCCATACTTTAAGTTGTATTACATAGCTACAGTGGTAAAAACAGCATGGTACTGGAATAAAGAAAGACACATAGACCAGTGGAACCAAATTGATGGTTAAAAAACAGACCCTCACATCTATGGTCAAGTGATTTTTGAGTAACCTGTCAAACTCACCCAGCTCGAGCAGAATAGTCCATTCAACAAATGGTGCTGAGGAAACTGGATATGTAAAGCAACAGAAGGAAAGAGGACCCCTATCTCATACCTTATACATAAATCAACTCAAAATGAATCAAAAACCTAATTATAAAAGCAAGAACCATAAAGCTTCTAGAAGAAAATGTAATAAAATACCTTCAAGACCTGGTGGTACGTGGTGAATTCTTAAAGGAGATAAGAGGAGGACTGAGATGGACTACTGATATTTAATGTATGTAGAAGTTTTACTGTAAAAGTGTGGAAACATATAGAGTGGATGGTAACACATTATGGTTAGGAATAACAGCTGGTTTTTAAATGGGAATGTGGCTGAAAAGGGTGGTCTAGGGATATAAATGTCAATTGACAGAAAGCTAGAAAATAATCTAGGGACTGAATAGCACAGTAAACCTAGAGCTAGATGAGAATTGTAGTTGATGGTACAGATGAAAGAGTGTCCTTTGTGAGCTAGAGCAGATGTACATCACTATTGCACAAGGGTGGGAATGTGGAGAAGCATGGGAAAAATACAACTGGAGTGACCTATGGACTATGGTTAACAGTAATATAATATTATTGCATCTATGCCAAAGATGTACTGTGTTGATAATTGGGGAGTATGGGAAATATGTGCCAAATATACGCTGTGGACCTGGTAATAATCAGATGATATTATCTCATAAATTTGTAACAAGTGTTCCACCACAGTGTGGTGGGTTGATAGAGGGGAATGCTGCACATGTGCATAATTGTTTTGTAAGTTTACAACTGCTGTCATAACAGTATATTTAAAAAATAATAATAGGGTGGGTTGGGAAAAAATACACTAAATATAAGTTAAGGACTATAATTAGTAGTAAGATTTTGATAATATTCTTTCATAATTTGTAATAAATGTCTCAAGACAATGCAAGGTGTTGGTGGAGGGTTGATTTATGGGACCTCTGTATGGTGTTATTAATGTTTGCTTTGTAAGTTAACAGCTTTTACTCTGCACTTATTGATTATGTATGTTCATGTAGAAATGATAAAAAATAATACTTTGCTTAGTAGTAATATTTTGAGTATTTTTTAAATCATTAGTTAAAAATGTTTAACAGCAATACAAGGTATTGGTGGTAGGGTGAGGTATGAGAGCCTTGTATGACATGTTATGTGTGTTTGTTTTGTAAGCTCACAACTATTGCTATACACTTATTTTTTATGTATGTTCATGTATGTGTGATATACTTCAATAAATTTTTTTAAAAATGTAACAGACCTACTCATAGCAAAACAATGTACAAATGTGCTAATTTTTGGTTCAAATAAAAGGGACAGAAGAACCATGTATAGGAAGATTATAAATGAGTCTAACGGTGATACATTAGGGAGATAGGTTATCATATAACTCAAGGTAAGGCCCACTACTAACCATGATCTATAGTTTACATTATTGTTTACACTTTTCACTGCACAATTTTATACACTTTGACAAAATATATAATGATTTGTATTCATCATTTCAATATCATGCAGAACAATTCCAATGTCCCCAAAATACCCCATGTGAAACCTATTCTTCCCACTCCCTCCCCTCAGAACCTCTGGTGACCACTGCCTTTAAATCAATGTTACAGTTAGTTCCATTCTACAATAATAAGTCTACTTAGTCATGTCCATCCCCACCCCCCTTATGTTTGTTCATTCCACAATCTGTAGAAATTTGGGGTGGTGATGCCCACTCTGCTTCTGACTGAGAGGGGGCTTAGATTCCATGGGGCAGATAGATGGAACTTTCTTGCTTGCCATTGTAGATACTCTTTGCTTTGGGGATCGGAATTGTCCATCATCATCCTTTTGTTAGTTGTCTTGGGTGAGTCTGATGAGCTAGAGAGTAGGTATTGGCTGCAATGCTGCTAAGATTCAGGGCTCAACCAGAATATGAACAGACAGAAGATTTAAGTCTCTGGGACATATATTTAATGGGTATAGTGCTAGGTTCAAATAAAAGGAACATAAGAACCTTGTGTATGGCATCACAGACTGTAATTTTTTCTAGGCTGAAACTTCCTTCCTACAGTAACATCACTATAACCCATTTATGTGCTTCATTTGACCCTAGCAGAAACTCTGTTATGAAATGTCTTTGTTCTGAGACCGCTCATTTTCCTGCCTCTTTGTGGAGCGCTATCTTCATTCTCAGATCTGCTGCCTTCAAAGACCCCTCCTCCCATCTGTAATTCCCAATAAATAAAGATTATGTCTGACACTGTGCCATTTGTGTTCTTTGGTCTTGCAGCCCCACCCTGACCTGTGCTCTTCAGGAGCTGGGTTGGAACACTTATGTATTCCAGAGAATTTTGCCATTTTATTTGAGAAGGTAGAAGGGCTTCCCCAGGATGGGAGTTTACTATTTTGTTAGCTACTGTGCAAGCCTCTATCTATTGATGAAAATATATTTATGACAACTCTTAGGCACCCCATAACACTAGGCTAAGTTTCAATTTCAAAAGCAAAGTCTCATAAGTATAGTCATCAATATCTAGGGTTCATCAGTGGTTCATCCTCCTTCGCCAGTCATTGCCCCTGCACTTGGAGGACATTTTCTGCTCCATTAGAGAATGTGGCAGAGTTCTCCAGGATGGGAATTCAATATTCTCTCAGTTATTGTGTGAGTCTCCACCCACTGTGACAATGGTTTTGATTTGCATTTCCCTGATGGCTAATGATGTTCATCATCTGTCCATGTGCTTTGTGGCTGTTTATATGTATTCTTTGGAGAGATGTCTGTTCAAGTTTTTGCCCATTTATTATGAAATTAAATTGTAATTTAGAACTTTCTTGTTAATCTTGAGGAAGATATTGGAAGGCTTATAAATATTGGAATGCTAGAATGGATTTATCATGTAAGACCTATATAGAGAGCATGTTACCATGTCCCATTGGAGAGTCTATTAATACTTCTTCATCAAGTGTTTTGAGAAATACATTCTTTTTTGTCCCTCACAAATCTAGCACCTAAAATAAATGAACTATAGATGTAACAAAATCTAGGGATTGGTAAGTCAGGAGTCTCTGTGGATCTCCTCTCCCACAGAGATGATCATAAAAGTCTAAGAGAAGCAAGACTTTTCTCTGACTGGCTGCCCTGACATTGGTGAGAGAAGGCAAGGCTAAGGACAGAATATTGTGAAATACATTATTGTGTAAAGCCCTGGCATCTGTGAGAGCTCTGACATGACCAGAAATTACAGGGGGAAATACTGCAATTACACTGGTCTCTTTAAATCAATTAGGATTTCCAGGGTGGCGAGATCTAAGTGTTGATATTTAATTGCAAAGACAAGGTAGACATGCTTTGTGTAATAAACATCAGACCCTTATCAGAAATTAGAATGGTATGGGATGCCAATATCTTTGTCATTAGCTAGAGGATCAGTGTGTTCCTAGAACTGAAATGGATGGTCAGATTACCAAATTATTGCTTGATTTGTACAAGCAGAAAAACTCTAGGTTTGTTGAACAAAAGTCTGACCTGAATCACCACAGTGAGAGTTATGGATCTTTAAGCAATTCTAATGCATGGGCCAGTTTACAAACACAAAGTCCCTTTGAATGAGAGGAAGGCTGGATCCTCTTGAGGAAGGATGTGCTTACATGGCCAATAAAAAATAAGTTTTTTAAAAAGAGTAGTTTTGGATTTACAGAAAAATTGTGCAGATAATACAGAAAGTTTCAATATACCTTCTTTTCCTCCACACATTGTTTTCTCTTGTATTAATATCTTATATTAGAGTGGTACATTTGTTACACTTGTTTAATTCTATTGACTTTTTATAGTTGATTAAAGTACATAATTTATATTAGGGCTCAGTGTTTGTGTTGTGGAGTTCTATGGGATTTGACAAATGCATAATGCCATATATACATCATTAGAATATAATACACAGCAGTTTCACTGATGGGAAAATGCTCTGTTCTCCACCTATTCGTCTCTGTCTCCCTCCTCTTGAACTACTTGAAACCGTTGATATTTTTATTATCTTTATACTTTTGTCTTTTGAACATGTCATATTGTTGGAATCATACAATATTTAGCCTCTTCGGACTGGCTTCTTTCACTTAACAATATGCATCAGAGTTTCCTCTGTGTATTTTCATAGTTTGACCGCTACTTTTTATCACTGAATAAAATAGGCCATTGTATGGATGTATCACTGTTTATCCATTCACATATTTAAGAGCATCTTATTTACTTACCCATTTTTTAAAATTATGAATAAAACTTCAGTAAACATTTTTGTGCAGGTTTTTTGTGTGGATATGGTTTTTCATATCATTTGAGTCAATACCTAGGAGCATAATTGCTGGATTGAAACTTTGTAAGAAACTACCAAACTCTTCCAAATTGGCTGTACCATTTTACATTCCACCCACAATGAATGAGAGTTCCTGTTGCTCCACATCCTCACTGGAATTTGGTGTTGTTAGTGTTTTGGATTTTAGTCATTCTAATAAATGTGTGGTAGAATCTCATTTTAATTTATAATTCTCTAATGACATATGATGGTGAGCACCTTTTTTATCCTTATTGTCATCTGTTGAGGTGTCTGCACAGATATTTTACCCATTTCTAAATTGTTTTTTTTTTATTGCTTAGTTTTAATAAATTTTGTGTATTTTTAATACAAGTCTTTTGTCAGATATATGATTTACAAATATTTTCTCCTAGTATGTGTCTTATGTTTCATTTCTTAACAGTATCTTTGACAGAACAGAAGATTTTAATGTTAATGAAGTCCAATTTATCTTTTTTTTTTTTCCATGTATCATCTTTTGGTGTTGAATCTAAGAAGTCATCAACAAGTTGAAGGTCACCTAGATTTTCTCCTGTTATCCTCTAGCAATTTTATAGTTTTGCATTTTACATTTAGGTCAATAATCCAATTACAGTTCATTTTTGTTAGAGGCATAAATCTGTGTCTAGATTCATTGTTTTGCATCATCATTTATTGAAAAGGCTTTCCTTTCTCCAGTGAATTGCTTTGTTTTATTATCAAAGGCCAGTTGACTATATTTCTGTGGATTTATTTCTGGGATCTCTATTTTGTTTCATTGATATTTGCCACAGTGTCTTGATTATTATGATTTATAGTTAAGTCTTGAAATCAGAAGTCAGTCCTCTAACTTTGTTGTATTTTGTTTACTATTCTGATTCTGTTACCTTTCAATATAAATGGTAGAATAGGTTGTTGAAATCCACAAATATATTGCTGGTATTTCAATTGAGACTGAATTAAATGTAGAGATCAGGCTGGGATATAGTGACTTCTTAATAATATTGAGACTTCCTCTCTATGAATATGGAATTTCTCTTCATTTATTGTGATCTTTTTTTATTTCTATCATCAGTTTCACAGTTTTCCTTATATAGTTCTTGTACATATTTTGTTACATGTATTATCAGAGTTTAGTTTCAGGATTTTATCATTATTTATTATTTGTATACATTCTGAGTAAATTATATGTTTAAGGAACTACATTATGCCCAGAGGATGCAATTGTGTGGACAGACAAAATACCACATTGAAGCAATTACAATTTCACTTCAGTGGTACGTCTAGATAGTAATCAAACTTTCATATCAACAAATATTAAAAGATGACTGTGTTAAGTGATTAAACAGAGCAAGAAAATGGGAGCAAAGAACGTCATGGAATTCTTTAATGATGAACAGGTAATTGAGCTGAGATATGAAGAGTGAGAAGTTAATAACTTGTATTAAACATGTCATTTTTCCATATTTACTTGATGAATAGTGAATCACGGACATTGTTTAATAACAACATTGTGTTTCTACCTTACTAGAAAAAAAAGGCTTTGTGCAATTTTCATGCAGATTAATTTGATATCAAGCTCTCTAACTGGTTGACTGAATTATTGGTCAGCTATTGATAGGCATAAATGAGTGCATCCTTGGTCCAAGTGATAATTCTTTCCTTTCCCATAGAAACATTATTTTAGTTAATTTGAAAGAGCAACTAAACTGATAAACAAGGGTACAACCATAAATAATACTTTACTTTAATAATTTGAAGAACTGATTTGAAAAGAAACAACCAGTAAATGATCCTGGAGTCCTGAAAAGATTTTAATTTTTGTAAGAGCTGGGTATTTAGAAACAATTTTGAAGTAGTTTATTCTTTATTAGAGAAAAAGGCACCTCAAAAGATCATGATAAGGAAAGTAAATTTCAAGAGGCTGTGGTTTCTAATAACATAATTTCATTATAAGATATGATAGTCGCATTACACTTGGTGTTTTGTCTCTGAAAATTTGTCTTTAAGAGGACTTTTGTGTACAGATTTAAACAAACATGTGCTTGCTCCAATACAGATATATAAGTTCTCTTTGCATAACTGATTAGAAAATAGTGTAATAAAAATTATTGAATTGGATCTCAAATTCAGACTTAAGAATTGTGTTTTTGATTACCTTGTTTTCATGGGATTGTTATGGTGGACTCACAAAAGAACTATCCCTATTCCTAGAAAAAAGTCTAGCATTACAGATCTTGTTCCATTTGTAAATAGCATTTAGTTGACAATTATTCTTTAAACTATATTTTATATATATTTTATATATATTTTGTTTTTCCTGAACCTTAGTTTTATACTTAATAAATATTACCATATTATTGCAATATAATTTTGGGTGTTTCAGAATGGATTGAATTGGACAGTGAGAAAGAAATAATGGAATAAATATTTATCATGCTGAACCAAATAGAGCAAAAAGGCATATCCAGAAAGCTGGAGAGATCTGAGATTGAAAGAGCACCTGGGGCAAGGGAAG
>JAQZBX010101532.1:0-11256 GCA_029593785.1 Cabassous unicinctus
TTTTTTGCCTGATAATAGCAATTCTATGTAATCCTGAACTTAATCTTTCTCACAAGAATGTTGGAATGGTGCTTCCTTTTCTTCCATCATTACGTCTAAACAGATAGATTTTCTTTAATCAGATCCAAACCAGCACAGTTAAACTGCAGCTTGACATATTAAAAATTTAAATATTTTACAGAATATTATTTGAGAAGATTATCAAAGAAGAACCCTGAATCCAAACTATTAGGTAAGAGAGAGAAATTGTTTGTTAGAGAAAATTCACCAACATAATCAGATGCCTAGACACCAGCAAAAACTTACAAGCCATACTAAGAACAGGAAGATAAGGTCTGATCATGGAATAAAATAAAAAGTCCTGATGAGACAAAATATTTTAAGTCAACTATTTAATGATGCCCACATAAATCTCCTAAATCAACTCAAGGAGTTGAAGGTAAATATAGTTAAAAAGAAAAAGGATATTAAGAAGACACTGGTTGAACATATGAACAATTTGAAAGCCTGCAAAGAAAAGTAACAGAGCCTATGGGGATGAAAGACACAATGGATGATGTTAAAAACATATTAGAGGCATATAACAGTTAGCCCATCTGGTCCTGTTATTTTCTTTCTTGGGAAGTTTTTAATTACTGCTTTGATCCCTTTTAGTTGTTATTGTTCTGTTGAGATCTTCTATTCCATCTTCATTCAGTGTATATAGCTTGTTTGTTTCAAATACTTTGGATATTTCATCTAGGTTATCTCATTTTAGAGGGTACAATTATTTATAGTATCCTCTTATAATAAATTATTTATTTTTGTGGGATTGATGTTAATGTCCCTCCTCTCACTTCTGATTTTAGTTATTTGTGTACTTTATTATTTTTTCTTTGTCAGTGTATCTAAAATTTTACTGATTTTATTGATATTTACAAAGAAGCTATTTTTGGTTCTGTTGAGCCTTGCTATTGAGTTTTTATTCTATTTCATTTATCCCCACAAGAATCTTTATTTCCTTCCTTCTGCTTTCTTTCAATTTATTTTGCTTTTCTATTTCTAGTACCTTAAGCTGAGAGATAAGGTCTATTTGAGATCTTTCTTCTTTTTTGTTGTAAGAATTCAGAGCTATAAAAATTTCCTCCCACAACTGGTTTTGCTGCATTCTATATGTTTTGGTGTTTTGTGTTTCTTCATCTCAAAATTTTTCCTGATTGCCTTTTTAATTTTTTCTTTGATCCACTGGGTGTTGAGTGTCTTTTTAAATTTTCATATATTAGTGAAATTTCCATTTATTCCTCAGTTAGTGATTTCTTGCATCATTCCAGTGTTGTCAGAGAAGATTCTTTTTATAATTTCAATCTTGTTAACTTTATAAATAATTGTTTTGTGATCCATTATATGTTCTATTTAGAAAGTGATCAATGTGCACTAGAGAGGATTGTGTATTATGCTCTTGTTGTGTGAAGAGTCCTACATATATCATTTAGTTCTAGTTTGTTACAGTATCATTCAGTTCTTCTAGTTCCTTATCAATCTTATATCTAGATGTTCAATCCATTATTTAATAAGATGTATTGAAATCTCTTACTATTGACATAGAAACATCTATGTCTCCTTTCAAGTTTGTCAATATTTCCTTCATTATTATCAGACTGGTTTTTGTGCTTATATTTATTTATAATTATCTTCTTGTTGAAGTAGCTTCTTCATCAATAAATATTTTACTCCTTTGTCCCTTTAGAAAATTTTGAATTTGAAGTATTTTATCTGATTCATATACCTTCCTACTTTCGGTTACAATTTGCTTTATATATTGTTCACAATTTCCTGTCAACCTACTATGTCTATGAATTCCTTTTAAACAACATATAATCAGGTCATATTTTATAGCTATTGTGCTAATCTCTTTGTTTTGATTAAATAATTTAGTCCATTTATATTTAAAAGAGCTGTTACACCTGCAAGATTTTCTCATTCCATTTTTTTTCTTTTTGTGCTTTGTAAGATTTACACATTTTCTTTCCCCTTGATTCATCCATTAATGTCTACTTTGTATTCCTTGGTAGTGTAGCATTTTGCATCTCCTTTCATTTCCCTCTGTTTATTTCTTTAAAAAATATTTTTTTTGTGGTTATCATAGGACTTAAATACAACACCAAAATATGTAACAATCTTGTTTGATTTAATGACAACTTAACTTAACAATGTTTGTTTGTTTTCCCCCATATTCTTTTTAAAAAAATATTTTTAAAGAAGCTTTAGATTACATAAATGTAACATTAAATATATGAAAGATTCCCATATGCCCCACTCCTGCCTCCCACACTTTCCTATATTAACATCCTTCTTTAGTGTGGTACATTTGTTACAATTGATGAACCCATATTGAAGCATTGCTACTAACCATGGACTACAGTTTACATTATAGTTTACACTGTTCTGCACAATTTTGTAGGGTATGACAAAATATACAATGGTCTGATCCGTCACTGCAATGTCATGCAGGACAAATCCAACGTCCCCAAAATGCCTGCATTTTTCACCTATTCTTCCATCTCTCATCCCTCAGAACCTCTAGTGGCCACTGCCTTTATATCCATGATAAGAGTTCTTCCATTGCTAGGATAATAACAAGTCGATAGCAGAATAATAATGTTTACTTTAGTCCATTGCTAATTCCCCAATCTTGAGGATTTGGTGATGGTGATGCCCAATATCCTTCTAATTGAGAGGGTACTTAGATCTCATGAGGGCAGATGGATGGAGCTATCTTGCTTGCAGTTGCAGACACTCTCTGTTCCTTAAGATGGGCATTATCCATCATCATCTCTTTGTTAACTCTCCTGTGTGAGTCCAATGAACTGGAGAGTAGGTGTTGCAAATTGGCTGAAATTCAGGGCTCAACAGACACATGGACAGACCAAAGATTTAAGTCTCTGGACATATATTTATCAAGTATAGTGCTAATTATAGGTTCAAATCAAAGAGGCACAAGAGCCATGTGTAGAAAACCTATAAATAAGTCCAACTCTTTTGCACTGGGGAATATAAATTCCAAGGTAAGGCCCACAGACAGGGTGCTGCATTCCTGAGCTGTCTGTCTCTGTATAGTTTCTGGATATCTCTAGGGCCCTCAGGAGCCCTGCTATTAGAGGCACTGTTTACTGTGGCAGTCAATGAGATCCTGCTGAGACTTGCATAAGCACAACCTCTTATTTTGTTGACTTCATTTTTGGAAAGGTTTTGGATCACAGAAGGGTCACAGCATCATGGGAAAGGATTACTGGCACGGGGTGTCATTTGATGTGGGGATGCATGGGAAGTTTCACCTGGGGCATGCCTCTAAGACATATGAATATGTTCAAGTGTTCATGGGGCATTGTATCAGTGCATGGAGATCCACAAAATAACTGAATATTGAATTCCGATCCTGGGGAGTTCTGCTACATTTTCTAATAGGATAGAAAGAAACCCCTAATGCAAAGGCAACATCTAGTGATGTAAGACAGACCATTATGCCAAGCCCTTAATATTTATGATTGTATTTAACTTTTTCTTATGAAATTGAAACCTAGCCTCACATTTTAACCTGCCTAAGAGTTACCTCCTGAAAGCCTCCTTGTTGCTCAAAAGCCAAACTCACCTTATAAGCATACTGCCTTTCCCCTGGTGTGAGACATGACTCCTGGGGATGAATCTCCCTGGCACCGATGGATTATTACCAAGCACCAACTAACAATGCATCTGGAAAAAGACGTTGACCACAAGGGGGAAATGGTAAATACAAATGAGTATTTATGGCTAAGAAATTTCAAAGTGAGTTGACAGGTCATTCCAGTGGTTATGCTCATGCAAGAAGACAATGTTTCTTTTTTTTTTTTTTTAATTTTAATTTTTTAATTTTATTTTTTAAAAGCTGCTTAGATTACATAAATGTTACACAAAAAATATAGGGATTCCCATATGCCGCACTCCCTACACCCTCCCACATAAACATCCTTCATTATTGTGGCACATTCATTTGCAATTGATAAATGCGTCCTGAGGCTTTGCCATTAAGCATGGACCATAGTTCACATTACATCTCCATCTCCCTATCATTTTGTTTTATTGTTTCAAATTATACCCTTACACATTATATATTTTTAGCCATCAATTTGTCATTTTTATGCATTTGCTTTTTAGAATCTGTATAAATAAAAGGTGATGTTATAAAAAATACATTAAAATAATACTGGGTTTTATAATTACCATATCTTTACTTTATCCAGAAATCAGTATTACTTTATACTGCATCAATCCCTGTCCACTGTCTTTTCCTTTCAATCTGAAGAACTCCTTTTCACTTTGTTTAGCAGATCTACAGGTGAAAATTTCCCTCAGCATTTGCTAATCTGGGAAATTATTAATCTTTCCCTCATTTTTAAGACAGTCTTGCTGGATATAAAATTCTTTACTGAAATTTTTTTCTCTCAGCACTAAGATATTTTGTCTCACTATCTTTTCACCTCCATGGGAGATGGGAAATTTGCACCTTATTTTATAAGGACAATATTTTATACATTATATAAAATATAATATAATTTATATTATAAATTATAATTGTGTTTCTTTTCTCTTGCAAGTTAAAGAACTCTCCCTTTATGTTGTATTCTACAGTTTGACTATGTTGTGTCTGTGCATAGTTCTCTTCAAGTTCATGTTTGGTGTTCGTTAGTCTTCATGAATATGTGTATTCTCCTATTTCATTAAATTTGAGATGTTTTCTGAAGTTATGTCTTTGAATGTTCCTCTTATCTCTTTTTCTCTTTCTTCTTCTAGTATACTTTTTATGAATATATTGGTATTTTTAATGTATCCCAAAATCTCTTAGACTTTCTTCATTTTATCAATTTTTTTCCTCGTCTTCAGAAGGAATCACTGCATCTGCCTTATCTTCAAGTTCAATGCTTCTTTTTTTCTGTATATACAAAACCTGGGGTTTTTCTTTTATGATTTCTGAAGTTTTACCTTGTTATATAGATGTTTCAAAATTTGTTGTGTCTTTTTATTGAAAACATTTATTGCACACTGTATATTTTATATTTTAATGTTTTAACTATGAGACTTAATCCTTGAGCTGTATATTTCTCAAATATGTATCAGCTACTGATAGGCAGTATATTTATTTGAGTCTCAGGAGCTAATAAATACATACCAAACTTGTGGCAAATCAGCTCTGTGTTAGATGGATCTCTTCTTCATGCTTTAATTCTCCTATCAAGAAGTTCAGCCTGAGGCAAAATTTGGGGTCCTCTCCTTCTTTTGGAGGCTTTCTCTTATCCTGGTCTTGTATCCTGGCCCTAGAAATCCCCCTGTTTATAGGAATTGGAATACCTCCTCTAGCCTTATGAAATAGACTCCTTAGGGTACTCTATTAGATGTCATAAAGCCAGGCATCCTTTGCCTCAGGATGCTTTGTTGATTGTTTATATCACTATTCTTACTGTCTACAGCTGTTTCTGCCTTCATGGCAAGTTCTAGGAGAGAGAGAAAGAGAGATGTTTGTCCTGGATTGGGCTTTCAGGCTGCCACTAGATAGAATGAAACCTACATGCACCCCACTGTGCACATAAGGATTACTTTACTCACTCTAAATCAGGACCAAGGATCCATTATTGAGAGCACATGGGAGAGCTGGGGAATAGGCCAGCACTTGGTACCAGTTTTAAGTTGCATTTCTTTGATTCATTGCTAACCCAGTTATGGGAATCATTTAACTGCTTTCTGGAGTTTTTATAAGGAGGGTTCAGCCAGTTTTTGCTGGTCATAAAAGATTCTGTGGGCATAGAGAAACTTGAAGTGTCTTAACACTGCCATCTTTGTTGTCTAGAAGCAATCATGTTAATATTAAATGCACTAAAATATTTTAAATAGATAAATTTTATTACCTAGAATTTTTTTGGGTATATAGAAAACATAATGGAATAAAATGAAATGAGGTATGTTTAAAAAATCTAACACGAAGAATAAAATTTCATATTTAATATTCCATTAACCAAAAAGAAACCAGCAGAGAAGAATCAGAATTTCAAAACTATATGAAATAAATTGAAAATAACACATAATTACTTAAATTTAAGTCTACTAAACACTCCCATTTAAAGGCACAGTAATTGACTCTCTTAAAACATGACTCAACTATTATGTCTAAAAGAAATAAGTGAATAGTTGAAGGAAGTACAGATAAATTGGTGATATAAGCATATAAATATAACTGTGCAAAAAAGTACTATTAGAAAAAAATAGGCTTCTTTATTGCAGATATGAAGAACAGCATAAAATCAAAATAGAGTTAATCTTTTCAGAAAATTATAAAAATCCTTAACAACTTTAAAACACATAAAACAAAATTTGTCAGAATCAAATTGAGGAATAATTTTTTAAAAAAAACAGTGGCATTGAATATTTATCAGTGAGAAAATACTAATTTGTTGAAATGTAGTGCAAAGAAGTCATGTTTCCTTTCCGTTTCATACTCCTGATCTTCTTCCAAAATTGTTTTACTATTAGAGATGACATTTTGAAATCCCACCAATAAAGATTCACATTAAAATGATGTCATAAAATTAATTTTGAGAATTATCTTTTCTTTTAGATTTAAATTATATTTTTTGAAAGAAAAATTAAAACCTATAAAAATTAATTTAAATACTGTGGTGAGAAATTAATTTTTGATGATTTTGCAAGGCATAGGCATAGCTTATTGAGTCAGAATTGATATAGAAAATATACATAAGTCTCTACTTTGGCTTAAACCAAATGATCAACTACTGAGAAATATATTGATGTTGGCATTTTGATCTCCAAATAAGCTTTTCTCAATATCAATGCATTTTTGATGAAGAAAATAATTGTATTTCCAAAATTCATGAAATATGTAATACAATATTTGTAATACCTTCATCCATAGCATATTTTCTCCGAACATTGTGAAGTGTAAACAGTTTTTCTTGTATGAGTTGCTTATAAAGCTACTTAAAAATTGTTTTTCTTTTCATTAATTAATGTCAGATTCACAATACATTTCCCTTGATTATAACGAAAGGAAGTGAGGTTCTGGCCATTAAATTAATTATAAAAGGTTTATTTAACTCGGAATAATTTTTTCGCTTTCTTCTTTCCTGTATCTTTAAATGCAATGAATGACAAAATGCAAAAATAATAAAACAAGTTGCACAAACATTGTTGTGTTTGAGTACAGCAATAAACCTGCTATATAAATGAGTAAGGTGTCACTGTCAAAACTGCATGGTGAAACTCCAACATACTTTCCTTTTGAAGCCTCTAAAATGCCCATTTATCAGCTGGTGCACAATCCTAGAAAGATGTTAGTTATGATGCACCATCTAATGCAAAACAAATGAAATTGTAGGCTTTACAAAAGTCTAGTATAAAATAGATCAAAGTATATAATAAATATTTAATAACAAAATCATTATGTTACTGAAATTACAGTGTGATAAAAGTATGTAAATTCGTAAGTATACCTAAACATCAGCATTACATGCTCAAAGGAAAATAAGTGGATGAAAATACAATATTAATAACATTTAGGAATAAATTTCATTTTCCTCTTTGAATTTTGTTCTGTTCTAATTTTTGTGTAATAAACAATGTTTACTCTCATGATAGTGTCACACTTTTAAATATAAAATTGTGTCATTGTGAAAAATGTGCTATTCCATCTCTGGTCATTTATGAGCTGGCCTTTCAGACAAAGATTAATTCAGTATATCTTTAGAAATACCTTATTTTTTATCCATTCATATATTTGAGAATCAGATAAAATCCTAAGATATGATTCTTACCATTATACCTTTTCTATGGGGAAAAGAACTCTCTGTTATAGATCTCACATGGATGCATTAATCATTCAACTTTTATTCCTGGAATCATGTCAACCAATTTATCTCTGAAATTGGTCCCAGAAATGACCAAAAGTTGCATTAACATGAACATGCAATATTCATTATAATAGCTGCCATGGCATTATCAGGTAAAAGGCAAGGGATAATCTGCTATGCTTGTGTTCACAGTAGTTCTCTGGTATACTTGTGAGACATAATTTCCAGGTAATTTTTCTATTTAACGAGGACCTGAACAAAATTTTTAGGTAGATATATTTTATCTCAGAACAAAACAGAAATGCACACACAAAAATTAAACATATGTTATCTCAAAAGACTACAAATATTATATCACAGAAATTTCATACTCCTTAAATAATTTACATATTTTATTTGTGAGAAAACTTGTGGTTGACATTAATAGATAATGCTGGAAATGTTTTTTCAATAATTACAGCTCCTGGAAGGTATTATTCTCAGTTGAAGTGTTTTACTTTATCAAAAATTATATTGGTATATTATTAGAAAAATATGTGTATGCATACTCATATCATGTAGTTTTTACCTAAGTAATGCCAAGATTTGTAGAAATGGAAAAGAAGAATTGACAGAAATCAGAGTCATCAAGCAACATATATATATTGGATGTATAATTATTGGAAGAAATTTGATTTTAAATAATCACATGAAAACACATCTTCTGAAAATTAATGATAATGTCTTCTATAATATTAATACTACCTAGTAAAATAACCTATGAATTTAATTTCTGATCTGTCATTTGTAATAAATATAATGATTTAAATGAAGAGTAATTAATGCATAAATCTTTCTATCATTGTTTGTTATATATCTAGTACTTCTTCCTGTTTTTCTGAAGTTAATTTTAAGTAGGAATATAATGTTACCAGCTTAATATCCTGACTCACTGAATCTTGGTAGAATTACAGATCCAGCAACACTTAATGGTTGTGACTGGATAGGTTAAATTTCTGTGCCCTTTTTGTTATCTAGTACAGGGCTTCTTAACCTTTGTTGTTCCACAGTCCTCTTTGCCAATCAGGTGAAAACCATATACGCCTTCTCAGAATGTAGCTGCAGATAGTTTTGACAGTCAACATTGGCATGTCTTTAAATTAAACTTTAAGATTATTCAAAATTATGTTTTACAGCTTTCCCATAATTTCAATACCTGATAACCTAACACAGTTCAACATCTGTTCAAATGGTCTTTTTCGGCAAATATTTAGAAATTCCAGTTTTCCCACAGCGTCATAAATCCATCTCTGCCATCCTTACTAACCTTTTTGCAGGCAGTTATCCACTGCACTCAGAATACACTACATCAAAATAAAAATCATACTAAATCCACAGTGTATTGTTTACTATTTAATAAATACATCACACCTGTACCAACATGTCCCCACAGGAACAATGTTTTTTTGAATTTTCAATTCAAGCTCACAGACCCCCTGATATTGGACCCCATGGGCCTCTGGTTAAGACACCCTGATCTAGTATATCTGTTTAAGAGTAATACCTATGGTACAATATTTTCATCTGGATAAACACCTAAAACAAAGGAAGTATTTGTTGCAGTGTTAAGTTCCTTTTAATTATGCAATATATAAGGGCTTCTACCATATAACATCAATTGATGATTTATCCCTGATTTATACTTGGCAGTCATTCTCTCAAAGTTTTCAGTCACATTTTGTAAACTACTCATTATTGTGAAATTCTAGAATCATTAAACTAATTTTTTTTTTAAAAGCCAGATCATTCATTAAAACAAATATCATTTTGAAGTCATGTATACTAAGTATCAATTTTAATTCCTCAACAGTTTAACACTATGGGAACTAGGAATAACACAAGTGTGCCTGACTTCATCCTTACGGGTTTGACAGACTCTGAAGAGGTCTGGCAGGTCCTCTTTTGCTGTTTCTCCTGATATGCATGATTACTGTGCTGGGGAAGAGAGGGATGATACTGATAATTCGCCTGGATCTCCAGCCTCACACCCCCATGTATTTTTTCCTGAGTCATGTGTCATTCCTTGACCTCAATTACTGAACAATCATCACACCTAAAACCTTAGAGAACTTGTTGAATTCCAACAGGTTTATTTCATTCAAGGGCTACTTCACACAGATGTATTGTTTTGCATCCTTCCATGTCACTGAATTTTTCCTTCTCTCCTCAATGCCCTATGACCTCTATGCAGCTATCTGCAAACCTCTTCACTATCCAGTTATTATGTGCACGAGACTCTGCGGCACCCTCATTGCTGGGTCGTATATGTTTGGCTTTATGGAATCCTTAGTCAATGTTCTTTACATTAACAGTTTGCATTTCTGCAAATCCAATGTAATCTATCACTTTTTCTGTGACTTAGCCCCAATTTTAGCCCTGTCCTGCACTGATACTTGTGACACCGAAAACATAATATTCATTCTTGCTAGTTTTAACTTAATGGTGTCACTTATCACGAAATCTGTGTCCTATATATCCATCCTGTCTACTATCCTGGAAATTAACTCCACTTCAGTAAAGTGCACTAGGATTTTCACTTATTTAAAAAGAAAGAATTTCTACTCCTTGGGAAGGGATCAAGTGGCTTCTGTATTTTATACTATGGTGATCCCGATGCGGAATCCAGTAATTTATAGTTTCAGGAACAAAGAAGTGAAAAATGTTCTCATTAGAGTCATGCAGAAGAGAAAGACAGTTGAAATCAAGGTGGTGTTGAACATTTAAATTCATCTTTTCTTTTTTCTTATTTGGGCATTAATTGTTTACTCTAAATGAACTAGCATCCTTCAATTAATTGCATTTCTGTTGAATAATAATCTACTTGACCACACATGATCTGACACATTTACAGGAAAATGTTCTTAGAAATGTACATAGTAATTGCAGGCCAGAAAAATATGTGTTACACTTGTGATTTATTATATGTAGTTTGTAGGGCAACTAATAGGCAAAAAAAGAAAGCAATCTTTCAGTAATAGATATCCTAATGCAGGTTTCAAAGTCAAAGAATTTTATTATGGCTCACTTTCAGAAGTCATTCCACTTCTTCTGTAGAATAGTAATATAGCAAATTTGTAAAGACTGCTGCTTTGGACTGGAAAATTAAGGATTTGTATTCTAGATCTCCCATTATTAATTCACTAGAACTTTAAATATATTTTCCACAACTGTACAAGAAAAAGAGTATTTCTAAATTCAAAGTGTTATTGAAAAGATTAAATCAGATGATGGTCAGAAGGTATTAACAACCCTACTTTAAATGTTGGCCACAATCATCAGAAACCTGAAATTTACAATACTTTGCTATCATCACTATCATCTATTACCTCTATTACCAAATTATTTC
>JAQZBX010101533.1:0-11252 GCA_029593785.1 Cabassous unicinctus
GTTTGCTCCCTACAATTTGTAGTAAGGCATGTAGGAAAGTAGTGTAGCAACTAGAAAAGAAATGAATGAGTAAAGGGTGTTTTCACAACAGAAAACTGTAGGCAGTTAAGTATGGCAAAACAAATATACAGGCAAGAAATTATCACAAGCATTTGAGTGAAAATATCAAGACACAGAATGATGCATATAGGATGCTACATTTTTGAAAGTTTGAATAAAACAATAACACAGTACTGATTGTGGATTCATATGTGTATTTAATAAAAAACAAAAAATAGTTTGGAAATTTTTAAATGTAAAAGTCATGCCATTATAGATGGTGTTTAAAACCAAGGTACTCCAGTGACCACCAGAAGCAGAATTTGGCAAAAGAGAGCGTTTCATCTCATTACCTTATACTTTACATATAATTCATTCCTTTGTATCCTGCTTAACATGTGCATCCAGGGTGGTTCAATGGAAGAGTTCCTGCCTGGCATGTATGAGGTCCCTGGTTTGATTCCCAGTTGATCCTAAGAAAAGGGAATACACCAGGTTATTTTTATCAGTTCCTTATTTGTTGTCCCAGGTTTGCTTTTTGTTTTTGCTGTCCCAGGTTTGCTTCCTGGTGCCTCCTAAAGACAGGCAGACACAGAGAGCACACAATAATGGACACACAGCAGAAAGCGAGTGCAAACAACGAGGAGGGAGGAATAAATAAATAAGTCTTTAAAAAAATAAGTGCTTTCATATTTTGAGTTTTTAACAAGAGAAACTTATTTATTTATTTATTTTACCAGGAGGTCCCGGGGATCTAACCCAGGTCCCTCCATATGGGAGACGGATGCCCAAACATTGGAGCCACATTCATCCCAGAAATTTAATTTTAATAAATAGATAGGACTCTTAAATACACCAACAATTTATTTGTTACATTCTCATTTTGAGTAAGTATCACCACTAAATATTGATCTATCTATATATTTTCTATACCTATCAATCACAGTGAAACAAAGAAATTTCAGTAAACTGAAATTAATTTAAAATAATCTAAATCATCACTGGGTCATGAGTAATTGTCTAATATGGCAATTTTCTCAATTAAAATCAAGAGAAATTAAGAAGACTATTCCAAAAAAATTATTGACAAGCTTGCCTCGATTAAAGCCAGGAAATTAAAAAGCACAATAAATTTTGGTTTAGTGTGTAAATAAGAGTTAAAATTAAAACAATGTACTTGTAAATTATTCAACATTTTTTCCAACTATGCTGGTGCTATAGGTAAAATGAACCATTTAAAAGTGAATAAAACCTTTTGTTAGGGGCAACACTCCACCCTTTCCTCTCGGACCTGTCCCCAGCTTACCTACCTGGAAAGCTCCAATACTCTGCACCTCAGTGGTGTCCATGCTCTTCTCTCTTCTTTGAATCTGTCAGAACTGCCAACAGGCATGATATTGAATCCTTACAAAACCTTACAGCAGCCCAGGATTTTCAGGAAAACCACTAAATGAACATTACTCTGGTAAAGTAAGTTTTGCTACACTGCTGCACAAGAAGGCATAAACCAATCTCCCTATATAAGAAAATGCTGTCAGAGGAGCCAGGACAAAGGCTCCTCCCACACAGCCATGAAGAGAAAGCTTCTGACACACAGCAACCGGCGGGCTGTCCCAGGGCCCGGCAGCCTCCTCTGTGGTCTCACCAAAACCAAGCTGTTTGCTCATAGCCCTGGGTGTGACAGGACCCCGGAACTGAACCCCAGGCATTTCCAGGGTGGGCAGCACCCCCTCACACCCACCGTGCAAAGGACAGGGCAGGAAGTGCTAGGGTCCTGGCGTTCCCTGCTTCCCACCCACTGGATATATCACCGTGGGGGTGCCCCAAATCCTCAGTGCAGTGACCCAGCTGGGTCAAACAGCCCCACAGGACAGTCCCCAGGGATTGCCTCAGGAAGGAAGGACCCACAGCAGAAGCAGGAGCAGTGCACCTCTGCCCACATCTGGCCTCTGAATCTGCAGGCTCATATTCCCACCCCCACCCTTCTGTCAAATCCCTGGGTGGAGCTCAGGATGCATCACAATGGGTTTCTCTGTTGTCCAATGTGATTCCCCCTGGAGGACCCACATGCCTGTGTCCTCCCTTCCTCCATCACACCCATCTTTGCCCCATGTGGACAGCAGATGGCCAGAGTGTGTTTCTGACTTAATGGGGTTCAGTTGGGATCACCTGTCCAGAATCACACCACCAGGTGGAAGTGGATATGACCCAAGTCAGTGTTTCCAGACCAGGGCACAGAGAGCTGCAAGTGTGGCAGAAGCCCAACAGGGAACAGCCTAAGAAGGGGTGGTGGGAGGTTGAGGCCCATCCTCCAGCATTTTTTCCTTTGGAAAATTCCCCCAAGGAATCCCTGCCAGGTGCTCACTGTGTGTGGGAAGGGAGGGGGCCCTTGACAATCTTCCATCTGAGCTCAGGGGCAATGAGCCATGGTGTAGGAAAAGAAGTACTGAAAGTAAACTGAAAAAAGCAACATTGCTGACAATTTTGTTTTATGTGTATGCTCCCTAAAGTTAAACAGATTTACTGATCAAATATGCTAATGTTGCATCTACTAAGTATTTTAAATGAAAAGAAGAAAATTATGTTCACATTTAACTGAATTTTAATTGTCCTGACATGTTGGATTTTTATGGCAATTGTAATGAGTAAAATGTTTAGAGATAATTTCCAAAATCATTTTGGTAACTTAAGCATGTAAAGTATACAGAATTATTTTTTATTAAGGGAAATGAAAGTAATTTGTCCAATAATAAATAGTTATTAAAATGAAGAAAATGTTTGACATAACCTTTACAAGTATAAAGAGTACAGAATGATTCCAGAAAAAGAATATTTTTTGGTCAAAGTTGGACGATCAAATAGGACTATGTACAAAATTTTTAAAGCCTTTTCAAGAATTATAACAATGCAAAACAAAATTTGTACATTGAAGATGCAGAGTAGGGAATCAGAGGCTACTCTCATCAAGAAATTGCAGAAGGGAAGTTTCAGGACTGTGGGGACATTTGGAAAGGGCAACAAGAGAGGAGGAACCCAGTTGGCTGGGGGAAAGGGAAGCTTGGGAGGTAAGGCAAACAAGCCATCACACAGCCAGCTCAAAGGGAGAGGGAATCCATGTAAGTGATTTCCTGGAAGACAATCATTCAGTCAGCTCCAAAAGTAAGGTTGTGAGTGGGGTTGAGAGTGCTGGAATATGATGGTTAGCAGGTTGGGGGGTTGGACTGGACTATTCCTGGAACTTGGGGGGGTCGTTTCGAGAAATAAACAGGTGAACTCTGGGGATTTGTAGGTCTATGGTTGAAACTGCAAGTGTGGGAATGTTCTTTTGACAAATATGGTGGGAGAGAGACTCTGGTGCAAGGTGTAAGTGATTGGGAGATAGGTGGGAAAGGGTACAGCTGGGGCATAATTTGATGGAAAATGAATGTGCTCATGTGGTTATGGGGTGTTATCTCAGTGGGTGGAGACCCACACAATAAACAACAAAGTATTTAACTCCCATCCTGGATAGTCCTGCTTCATTCTCAAATAGAGAGGCAAAAATCTCTTGTGTACATAGGCAATGCCTAATAGAAGAAGGCAAACCAGTTTGTCAACCCCTCAATATTAATGCATATAACTATGGATGTTATTCTTGAAAACATGAAGCTTGTGGTTACCATAGGATCCAAGGGGAGTGAGAGAGAATAGGTGGAATATAGGACATTTTTAGGGCACTCAAATTGTTTTGCATGATTTTGCAATGATGAATACAGGCCATTATACTTTTTGTCAAAACCTATAAAATTGTACAGTGCAAACTGTAAACCATAACATAAACTACTCAACATGTTTAGCAGCAATGCTTCAATATTTGTTCATCAATTGGAACAAATGTACATACTCATGTAAGATGTTATTAATAGGGAAAATATGAGGGGGGAAGGAATATATTAGAATCCCCTATATTTTCAATGTGACTTCTCTGTAACCTAAAGCTTCTTTGAAAATAATGTGAAAAAAAAGTAAGAAGATACAGAAGATATTGTAAACATACAAAAAAGATAACATACCTTATGGGATGAAAGGCACAATGCAAGAAATATTTTTGGCTTCATTTATTAGGAGGTTTTGGATTACAGAAAAGTTACGACTATGGAAGGGAAGATCACTGATGGAAGGTATCATTGTTGAGGGATGTGTGGGGAAGGATGCATTTGGAGCATGCCTCTATGGAATAAAAATGTGTTCATGTGGTCATAGGATGTTATCTCAGTGGGAAGAGAACCACATAGTAATAAAAAAATATTAAGTTCCCATCCTGGGGGTACTGCTACATTCTCTATTAGAGTGGCAAGAATCTCTACAGTACAAGGGCAGTGCTTAGCAAAAGAGGACAGACCAATACACCAGGCCCTTGATATCAATGCTTGTACTATTGAAGCTTCTACTTGTAAAATTGAATCTTAGTCTAGTGTGGCAGTTTGAGATTATTTAAGAATCCCCAAAAGATCATATTTGTAAATGAATCTGTTCCTCTGGTTATGATACCTTTTATTATGTTAAATTCCGCTGAGGGGCCTTTGAATAGATCACCTGTTAAAATCACTTTGAGGGCTTTTTTTATTTGACTACATCAGTAAGGTATGACTCAGGTTGAATCTCCACTACCTGCTGGGTATGATATAAACAGACACTCAAGGAGACACATGGGAAGAGAGAGAGCTCTGTCATTTTTGATCTTGAGGTGCTGAGGAGAGATGAGCCATTAACCTGATAATTTGCAGCTGACCTTGGGAAGAGACCAGAGCAGCTCAGACTGATACTAAAGCATGGAATGAAATGAGCCCTATGCCAGGAGAGAGAGAACTTAAAGCCCAGAGGGTAAGGAGGGACCAGGCAGAGGTCAGCAAGCATATTGTTTCACCACATGGCAACTGTCTTTGGTGAGAAATCAACTTTGAGTTGGACTTTTTATGGCCTTGTAACTGTAAGTTTTACCCCAAATAAATACACTTTATAAAAGCCAAAAGATTTCTGTTACTTTGCATCGGCACTCCTTTGCCAGATTAATACCCCTGGTAATATATATTTCCTAAGAGTTATCTCCTGAAAACCAAGTTGATACTCAATTATGGCCTCTCTCTAAGCCAAACTCAACATATGAACTCACTGCTTTCCCCACAGTGTGGGACATGACTTCCAAAGGTAGGTCTCCTTGTACCACAAAGAGGGATTATTAACAAGCACCAACTAGAAATGCATTTGAAAAAAGACCTTGACCAAAAGGGGCAAATATTAAATACAAATGAGTTTTTATGGCTAATAAATTTCAAAGTGAGTCAGGAAGTCATTCCAAGGTTCTGCTTATGCATGACTCAGCAGGATCTCACTGATGGCCACAGTAAATGGTGGAAGCATGCTCCCAAGTACTCTAGAGACATCTGCACACAATAGGCAGAGGAGACAACCAGGAAATCATCACCCTATTGGGGACCCTTAACTTGGAATTAAACTATCTCCCCAATACAATACAGTGAGACTCATTTATAATTTCCCTATACATGGTTCTTCTGCCCATTTTATTTGAACCTAGAATTAGCACTATAGCCATTAAATATATGTCCCAGAGACTTACATCTTCTGGCTGTTCATATGCCACTTGAGCCCTGAATCTCATCAGAGTTGCAGCCAACATCTACTCTTCAGTTCATCAGACTCACCCAAGACAACAAACAAAATGGTGATGATGGATAATACCCCTCTCAAAAGAACAGAGGTACCTACAACTGCAAGCAAGACAGTTCCATCCATCTGCCCATGGGATCTAAGCTCCCTCTCAATCTGTAACAGAGTGGGCATCACTATTCCAAAATCTTCAAGATTGAGGAATGAAGAAACATAAGGGGAGAATGCAACTATGGATCAAAGTAGACTTATTATTTTAGTAATGGAAGTAATTGTAATTTTGATATAAAAATTGTGGTCACCAGAGGTTCTGAGGGGAGGAAGAGGAAGGAATGGTGTAAGATGGGGCATTTTGGGGACACTGGAATTGTTCTGCATGATATTGCAGTGATGGATACAGGCCATTATACATTTTGTGAAAACCTGTTAAATTGTACAGTACAAAGTGTAAACCATAATGTAAACTATAGACCATGGTTAGCAGCAATACTTAAATATTTGTTCATTAATTGTAACAAATGTACCACACTAAAGATGTTATAAATAGAGAAATGTGAGAGGTGGAGAGTATGGTTTATATGGGAATCCCCTATATTTTCAATGTAATATAACTTTTCTGTAATCAAAAATTTCTTTAAAAATAAAGGAAAAAGCTAAAATTTGCTTCTCTCTCTGTTGAGTGCCAATGTTTCTTAAATAATTTGTCTATTTTTAGTAAAACGTTCTAAAGTGTTCTTTCCAGAATAATCAGTGTAAAAATTTTTTAAATCTGTGTTTTATCAAAACAACTTCTTGTACTTTATTAAGAAAAACAAGTTGTGTCACTATTTTTTATTGTCTTTTCCCACCTCCCTTCCCCCTGCTGTTTTTCCTGTCAGTGTCCATACTTTGTGTGATCTTCTGTGTCTGTTTCTTTATCTGTCTTTTCTTTCCATTTTTCTCCTCTAGGTTTCACTGGGTTTCCATCTTGGGGACCTCCAATGTGGGAGAGATATACCCCTCACTTGTGCCACCTCAGATCCTGGTTTCTGTCATGTCTCACCTTGACTCTCCCCTGTGTCTCTTTCTGTTGCCTCATCATCTTGCTGCATTGCTCCCCACATGGGCCTGTCTCAATGCACAGGCCTGGCACTGCCTTTACCAGGAGGCCCTGGGGATCAATCCCAGGTCCTCCCATATGGTAGATGGAAGCCCAATTGCTTGAGCCACATCTGCTTGATGGTGTCACTTTTAAAAGAACATAATATTCAAACCTAACAACTTTAACATTTTTCTTTCTCAAAATCAAACCATAAAGAATATTGTTAGGCCCCAAAGCTCAGCCTTTGGGGATGACCTGAGGAAAAAGCCTTAACATGAGAGTTAGACAGAACTTACATTTGTTAGGACTGCAGACAGGAGCCAAAGTTGATCTAAAGCTCCTCAAACCTGACTCCCTCTGCTGCAGTTTCACTCTGGCTTTCATACCTAAGTTACTACTTAGCATTTGCTTTGATTATGCATTAGCATTTTTGCATATGGATGAACATACATAGCTGGTTATATAATTGTATGATTAGTATGTTCAGGAATCACACTTGCACATACTTTGCAAGATCAAAAAAGGGGCAGATAACTCCACTTCTGGATAGGAATTTTACTATGTTAATTAAGCAAGTTGACATGAGGTCAGCAAGGGGCTTCTTCTGTGCAGGTATAGCCAACCAGTTGAAGCTTGTTTTCATACTGCATGCTTCAACAAGATATTCTCAACCACCAAAATCAGAATTTGGCACCATGAGAGCGTTTCATCTCATTTCCTTATAATTTACATAAAATTCACTCCTTTGTATCCCAGCAACAGAGAGAGAAACAAGTAACTTTCAGGTATTCGGTCATCCTATATCCATCAATATCTTTTTATTTCAACTGATTGCAAAAGATTTGTTCTTTCACTTTGAAAAAAGTGAAGTGCTAAAAATAAAGTTCACTCGATGTAAATTGCATAGAAGATGTTTAAAGAGTTTTTAAAATTAAAAAGAGATTTTCTAAAATTATAGTAATTAAATTTGTATGGATAAAATGTTCATATTAATATTTAAATGCTGTATAAACTTTCATTGTAAAATTTATAAAATTTGACAATGCTTTCTGCATATTAGGCATTAATAGAACATTATTGTTCAAGGTTTTAAGTATTTTAAAAATATGTCATAAACACAACCAACTTTCCTTATCAGTTACATTGTTTTGTTCTGAAGCCTCTCTAAAAGTAGATCTATGTACTCTAGGGATTCTTACCACTCCACCAGCGCTTGTACCAAGGATATAAAGGCAGTGGTCACCAGAGGTTCTGAGGGGAGGGAGAGGGAAGAATAAATGTAACATGGGGCATTTTTGGGACATTGGAATTGTTCTGAATGACAATGTAATGATGGGTATAGGCATTATACATATTGTCAAAACCTATAAAAATGCATGGTGCAAAGTATAAACTATAATGTAAAGTATTGGTGATGGATAGTAGCAATACTTCAATATGGGTTCATCAATTGTGACAAATGTACCACACTAAGGAAAGATGCTACTAATGGAGAGAAATGTGGGATGGGGAGGTTGTGGGGTATGTGGGAATCCCCCTAAATTTTTGATGCATCTTTTATGTAATCTAAATCTTCTTTAAAAATAAATTAAAATAAAAATGTACATACAGTCAGCTACAGATCAAAGAAAAAAATGGAACTTTAAAAGGAAAGTAAGTCAAGTCTGTAAATTATATTCTGCCTGTCAGCCCCATTTGTCAAAATTTCCCCCATGACCTGGGTCAGTGGTGACAGGTCTCCCCTGCTCTGATAACAGATAGGGCAAAACCCCCACCCCCATCCCTAATCCAACAGGATGTACAAATCTCTAAACCAACCATGGAATAGCCAAGATTATCAAATGTCCTGTTTGACATTCCAACATATCCATCTTCCCCTCCCAAAGACCTCCTCCCAAAAGGGCAAAAGTTAATAATCTTCCACCCTATATATTTGTGCCACATTTATGCACCCCTTCTGTAAACCCACCAAGTTACACCAGCTCAAATGAGGCAATCCCAAACCTGGGCAGGCAGGCTGAAGTCTCATTTCAGACCCCTACCATGTGGGTGATCTAACAAACTTCTCTGCTTGAATTTTGTTCTCTCTCCAAGCCTCATTGGACCAGGACTAACAAACCCTAGTTAAAATATAAACAAGAAACAAACAAACTAAAACTTCTGCTATGGTTTATTGTTAATAATCTCAATATAAGTTAGTTTTCTTATATTTTATTTCTAAAATAGCTTTATCTTTAAAATGCTCACAAGGAAATTAGGGCCTAAATTGTAAGCTCTTGCCACAGTCATATTTGTTTTCAAACTTTAATTGTTGTTCCTAACTTTTAAAGTGCTTTACTCTTTCTGTTTATCCTGGTAATTCCCTAGAACCTTAAATATCTGGCTAACACCAAAAACTCAAAGTTAAATTTCTCCAGCTGTGGAAATACTAAAGAAGTTGCAATAATTCTAAAAAGAGAACTCTCACTAGACCACTTTCCTCTCAAGGTTATCCTTAGCTTCCCACAACCCACCACCAAAGAACAGGTAGGCACATTTCTTAGGCTCCCTGGATATTGCCCTTTGGGGGCTCCCTCCGTTTCTTCCATTGCCTGACCCCTTTATGATGTACTCAAACACTCCCAACCTGAAGCTTTCTCACTCTCTAGCCCCACCATTTCAGCATCTCAGACTGGGCACCAGGGCTGTAAAAATCCCATCCCCTCAGGCTTCCTCCCAGCTCTTTGCGAATGAGGAAGTAGGAAATACATATGGGACCATTTTCACCCCATTGGCTTCTACAGCCACACTCTGGTTAGGGTCAGTCAGGGCCTCCCCTCATGCCCACTTGTGGTCATGGCCCCTGTGAATTTAGCTCAGGCCCTATCTGAGTGTTTGGCTCAGCTCTCGAAATTGTTGTGCCTCAGACCATGGAGACTCTGTTAAACAGCCGTGATACCCAGAATTTCTCTCAAGTGGCCTGGCACACTTAGAAGCTTCTGTGTTAAGTGACCCTAACATTTCAATAGAGTATGTGAGGACTCTCAGCTTTCCTCCCCAGCTCACCTGCCCAAGATGACCCTGGGCCCCATAACTGCATCAGCCTTCTCAACTCAGTTCTCTGTCCAGAACCACGTAATCAAGGGTTAAGAGTTAACATCAATTATGATTATGGAAACATTACATAGACACCTTTTAAGTTAGACAAAAATGTTAATATGTGAATGACTGAAACTGTCCAAACCAGTTCTTAACCATGGAAAGATTTCAGGGAGTCTGTGAGCTTGAATAGAAAAAAACAAAACAAAACTCATTAACTGTGTGTGCAGGTGTTTCCAAGAACAAGCTTGCATATTATAAGCAACACCAATCCCAGGGAGATCTTAAAAGCTGTAAAAAAAAAAAAAAGTCATGAAATGATGGAAAACCAAAAGACAACCATAACAAAAGAGATTTATGAGCCAAATTAGTAAGTTATGTTTCTGTTAGTGGGTCTGTCTGTTTGTTCAATGTAGATTTTCATTCCTCTGGATGGTAATATCAAGTTAACAAATAAAAATCTTGAAAGAGCTCTATTGAATATGCTAAAAATTAAATAAGCACTTATATTTGTATATGTAAATGAATACTCCTGGAGAACAAATTAGAAAAAACAAAGAGGTTGACAAAGCTCATATAAAAATCTAACAAAAGAAATTATTTCAAGTTAAAAACACCTCAAAAAGTTGTCCTGAATGCTTTCATAGTCTTTCTGTAGCCTATCCTACCCCCCAGGGTCTTGTAACCTTGACTGAATTCAAGCAACTCATTAAAACTGGTCTAGAAACTTTGGGGTGTGGGCCGGGTGGAAAGGTAGGGAGATGTGAGTTTAATTTAGAATTCTGTGTACTACGCCTGGAAATTAAAAATGATAGGGACAGTGGGAATATATCAGTATAAACCTTGATTTGCACAGTCTGTCATGTAATTCTCCAATTAAATTTTAACAGCCTTGAAATGAGAATAATTAATAACCCAATTGCCAACTTTAAGTATGTATAAAGATCCATGAAATTTTTGAAAAGTTTTTTCTATATTATAATTAAAACAAATTAAAAAATTACTATGTAATATATTCCCCAGAGTCTAATAGTTGGTAGACTTTTAAGGTTATATATTTTAGGTATTATGAAAACAAAACAGTTCTAACCTCCTATGAAAGAAAAGAAAAAACCATTCTTACCTTAAATATTATTTTAATATTATTCTACTTTGGTGTAATCTCCTAGGATTTGTAAATACATTAATAAGTTAACATTATGTCTGTTTCACCTTTAAGATGAAAAAGTTGTAAGTTTTTAACTAATGAAAGTATTACAAACATCTTTTAAAAATAATTGTTTTGATTAAAGTGAAATTAATAGTTTTTCATAGAACAGAAGAAGTTCCTTCCTGAAAACTTCCTTGTTGCTCAAGTGTGGCTCTCTCTAAACCAAATGATCTCCAG
>JAQZBX010101534.1:0-11256 GCA_029593785.1 Cabassous unicinctus
TGAGTGTATTGGCTCCAAAGGAGACACTACAGTTGATCAGTAAATAATACACGTTTTTTGAATCTAACTGCATATTTACACTTGTCAACTCTCATATACTTTGGTGACAGAATTCTTTTTCAAACATCTATGTAAAAAACTCTAATACTGATTTTTAAAATGTTTTTAATAACCACAAAAACATTTCTAGGATGTCTGATAAGGTTTAATTTATATCCACCAAATAGTGCCACCTGGAGCATTAATTGCTACAATCTTCAACATTCCCAGTATGTCGGGGTATTTGCGAATGTCTCAAAAAGGTTAAAGTACTGTTGCAAGGAACACATATCTAGTGCTCAGAAAGCTCACCCTTACTAAGCTACATACCCATGCCTGGGCATGGGCCTGGGAATCTGAGTTTACCATGCTTCCCAGGCAGCACTTGGAGCACACTTTGAAAATTATCACCCCAAGCACTTGGAGGCAGGGGAGAAGCAAGTCTGATGGGCCCTGGGTTCAGGTCTCCTGTACTCCCCCTCCAAATGCTACCCGCTCCCCCAAGGAGGATGAGAGACAAAGTCTACAACAGGTGTAACATGCTCAATCATGTCAGCTATCAACACTGCTGTCATTGTTTATAGGTTGGTCAGGAAGTGCTTATATGTCAAGTAAAGACATTTTATCTGCATTACCCAGAAAATTACCTCCATTTTCAGCTGATTAGGTTAACATCTCCCTGTCCTAAGACTCTTCACATCAATTAAACTACACCAGTAGCTGAGGACAGGCAGGGTCATATAAAAAGACAGAGGGGCAGGAACCCTGAAATTGGTATTTAAACCACTAGACTAGACAGGGAGCTAGATAAGACACTCCCGCAACATATACATCATCATCATCATCATCATCATCATCATCATCATCATGATTACTACTACTACATAAGTCTTCAAAAATATGCAAAAGTAGAGAACGTAGTATAATGAACCCCATATACCCATCACTCAGATTCTAGAATTATCAAAATCCTACCTGACTTGCTCTTTTTCTTTTCTAAATAACTATAAAGGAAGCCACAAATGACACGTCATTTCACACTTACATGAGTCAATATGTATCTCTAGAAAATATGAAGAGAAAAGCCCCCTAAATAGTGACTGAATGTACATTTTGTTTTAAAAATTCCATAGACTTAAAACTAACCTCTTGGCCTTCCAGCCTGGAAGTCCATCCTGGAAGGGCAACAGTCCCTGCAGTCCAGATAAGGGGCCTAAATGACCTGGCGAAGTGGCAGGACTTGCTCACCCTCACCCTGTAGGTGACTGCCCAGGAGCCAAGGTTTTCCCCTCCAGCACCCATTCTCTCAAGCAGCTGGCCTACGATTCCTGTGCGGTTCTGTCCCAGAGGTCAGGGAAGAAAATCCAGCTACTGAGGTGTTAGGGGCTCAGTGAGTGGCCACCACCAGGAGCATCTTTACTTCAGAAGAGGACCGAAGAAATCAGGCAATGCTGAGCCCCAGGGCATGGTTCCTTGAGATTTTAGAGGGAAGAATATTTTTGGAAGAAGGCATTCCTTTTTTTTTCCCCTAATAATTTAAGTTTATTTTTTAGTGGTTGTTTTGGTTTTTTAGGAGGTACCAGAAATTGAACCCAGGACCTCATACATGGGAAGCAGGTGCTCAACCACTGAGCGACAGCTGCTCCCCGGCATTCCCTTTTATAACACTGGCTCTATAAAGTCCTATCTACAGATTAACCTGCAGTTTTAGATGAGTTTCCATTTCTTTCATAAATACAATGATAAAATACAAAATCTTCCCTGCCTGAATCCAAAAGAAGGCCCTTAAAGAACCAATGGATCTATGCAATGAGGAGGAGGGAGCATGCTTGAGACACAGGCTTTCCAAGTGGTCTGCTCTGACTTGGGGTCAAGCCCCACTTCAAACACTTGCTTTGTGATCTTGAGCCGAAGACTTAAGCTCTGAGCCTCTGTCTTCTCAACAACAACGATGACAATAATAATAATATCCAGAGAACAGAGGTGCTGTTAGGATTAAATGAGGTAACTGATGTGATGCTTAAACCAGTGTAGGAAAACTAAGTGGCAAGGGAATGGCTGCTCTGATTATTTATTATAACCATTATTAAAATCTCCTAGAACACAAGGAGGCATGAAAATATTTCATCCAATGGGCCAGTTCCAATCAACTGGTTGTAGCTAAACAGAACAGAGTCTAGAGAAGATCCAGAGGCACCATCAAAACAGGCCATGATCAGGGCCCACCAATTTTTACATCCTTGACCAAAATCAAACACACTATCCTATGAATATGGACCTAAGAGGTTAACAATTCGTGTTCACCCACAATCACTTTCCAGAGCTACCTTTCTCTGTTCCCTCTGGTTACCATGACCAACACAAATAATAATAAATTAAACAATACACTGAAATGAAATGTAAGTGTACATTAATTAAATGGCAGCTGAAACATGCTAATGGCTCATTTTTCCTTAAGAACGAATTAAAAAGAATGCAATTCTCAACAGGGTAGCTCTGCAGTCTGTATATAAACTGAATAAAGATTTCGTTCTCTTAGCCTTTGTGCAATACTTGATCCAAGGGAACAGAGACCAGAATATTTTCAAATATTTTCAAAAACAACATGCAATGGAGTTTAAGTTCCTAGAATCTTACATCACGGAAGGTATCATTTGAAATATAATAGCTGAATGTCTTTCTCCCTAGCTCAGCTTGCTTCACTGTATTGATAAAATACCAAGATTAATATGCAAAAGGAAATTGTAAGAAACTTGCTCTGCACAGGTCAGCACCTACTCCGAGCATACCCTTCCTTTTAGAAAGAAACTGCACTCGGGGAGTGAATCTGAGTTTGAATTCTTACCCCACCACTTCCTTGCTACGCTAGAGCCCTCCACTGACACGCAGGTAATGTGAGGGCATGGAGAGTCTTGGTCTCATCTTTTCCAAAGCTACATAAATTGAAAAAACCCTATACAACCATAATGTTTCAGACACAGAACACCAAAACCAGAAGAAAGGAAAAAAAAACAACAACTACCTAACAAATCTTACAAATCCAGTGCCAAAAAACTAATTGCTTACACATTCAGGTATTTGCCAGACTTTGGGCACAAGATTCTTTCATTAATATAACAAACACGTGCTGATCGGTCACTATTGCCAAATATTGGGATAAGAATTGGGGATACCGAAGCAAACTACAAAAACTGGTCAAAAGCTACTTGCCTTACATATTATTTTATATAAATTGTGAATGTGTAAGCTTGCCTACAACTAGGAGTGGTGACACCCTGCAGCACTATGCTGGGAATGACTCTGAGGCCACATCCATGCTCAGAAGGGGATAAAATGTGAACAATCAGTGATGCCTCCCAGGGGCACGGGACTGGGTCAAGGAGCATAAAATCGAATGTGTGTCGACAATGTTTGCCACCCTTGATTTAGGCAAAGGGTTTGGTGCTTTGTGTAGTGCCATGTGAACAAAGCCCTGTCCAACACATTAAAAGTTTCCTCGCTAGAGAATTCGTATGTCCAGAAAAATGTGTGTATAATCCCATAAGGGGCTTAGAGAGGAATGGAAAATATCCGCAATATAAATGCAGATTACCTTTATTACACAGTTGGATCATATTCTCATTCCTGGACTAATTTCCTAATCATAAAACCTATATTCAATTTTATAAATAGCATATACAAAGAATCATAAATTCAGTTAATGCCGAAATTTTACAGATTTTTTAAAATGAAAGTGAGTAAAGGCTGTTTTAGAGCAAGCATCTGAAAGAACAGAAAGGGTTCTTTCTTTGAAGATATGTTTTTTCCCTCTGACTCTAGCTCCTTGGGGACATAACTAGCGAAGAAATAAATTTCACAGTTAATATATATGAAGTAACATGTTTAACATTATCCAATGAATTTATATCTATGAACACCATATAAATTTATCGCACATAAACTGTCATCTCCAACAGAATTCATTAAAACAATGTTATAGCTTCTGCATTAAATGCAATCTTCTAATTGGAATTCAATCTTACAATAAGTAGTTGGTGGGTTTTTTTAAATTGACAAATGGAGTAATTCATTAGCTTGTCTCACAGTTTTGTCTGAAGAATTTAAAAGTAAAATTGTCATAGGGATTGGCTAGCTACTGCTGTTGAAGTACTGGGGGGGAGAAGTTTCCTTTATGATCTTCAAAAACTCTTCCTGCTGCCTCTGGCGGGCAAGGATGGACACTCTCCCCATCCTGAATTACTATATTACTAATATATTCCATTACCTCCACGTAAATGCCATGTTAATTTCAGACAATGGTTTCCACCTTGACCCCTAGCCAATTAGCTATGTGGAAAATATTCAACCAATTACGTTATTTGTATTAGGTTAAAGACTGGAGAGAGGCAAAATAAACCCCTCAAATATACTTTGGAGATAAAATGTAAGCTGACACCGTCCTCGTGTGCTGGAGCCCAAGTTATACGATCTGATAGGCAGCTGCCAGCACTCATAACTGCTTATTAAATCTAGCCTCTCTTTATGGTGTGAGTGAAGATCTGTATTTTTACCAATATTAGGTTCATTGTGTTATGAAAGAGACCAAAATACTTAAGATCATTCGCTTCAGCTTATAAAACATATTATGTAGTTTATTAAATTGCTAAAATTACTTTTCAAAGTCAAAATTTCAGAGACTGAAAGTTGAAGCACAGGGTGTCTCAGCTGGCTGACAGTCTGCAGCCCAAGGCAGCCCAGAAGGGGAGTCCATTCATCGGCCGCTTTTCCTGTCCCCTAGTGCCTGCCACCTACCCCCACCTCGTCTTGGAAGCGGCACCATCACCCTGCACCTCGAACTGATGGCAAAATTCCAAACTCTTGAGTTTCCTAAAAGAGCAAGGAGCTTCCAGCCACAAGATAGCCCAATAGCAAGTCTAAAGTGAGATGAGTGTGTTTTCCCATGTTTTTGCCTCTTCCTAGAAAGTCAAAAGCTAGGAATTTGATTATGAGGGAGAGCAAAAGAGGAACAGATGGCAAATAAGGGAATAAGGGAACAGCACTGGAGCCAAAACAGTGTCAGGTGACACTCATACCCTTACAACAGGTCCACCAGCAAAGGACAGTTCATCGGTAGGGACAGTGCAATGCCAAGGCAGAGAGTGACAAACACACCGGCATATTCCCCGTCTCCAGTCACCTCTTCTCAGGAAAACTCTATGCAAATCCAGGCTATTATTATCACCTTTATTAATAACATGGTGGCTAACTGCCTATTAAATATGCAGCAGCCTTAGTCACCCTTCACTCTTGAAGTCTCGTGATATGCATCATATAGATACCAATATCAACTAAAGCTTCAGGCCGGGGCAACAGGAGCCAGCTGCAATTCCCCGCTGGTGAATGAAGGCGGTAGAGAACCCCATCACTCAGAGACCGGAAGTGCTTGGCCCCCGTTTCTCCGCATCCTGCCCTAAGTTAATTTTATTATGAAGGTGTGGTTATTATCATCAACACAAATTGAGTACATTACCCATTTTCTGGCCTTAAAATTTTGCCATAATGATCTATTTGTGGAAACATTTTATCTTACGGTTTCATTTCCTTGCATCTGAGTGAGGCAATTTGTTGTTCTGGCTGCTCCACCCATGACCGTGGCCCTGGTCCACCGCAAGGAGGCTTGCCACGGAGCACTTCACTCAGAATGAGGGTTTACTGCAAGCCTAAAGACTCCAAATTATCAGCCATGAGAATTCACGTGTGCTTCTTTTGCTCACTCAATAAACTGTGAAGTGCTCAAAGCCACAGGGCTGTGCATGAATTTTTTAAAAATTCCTTTCCATTTATCCAAAGGTAACAGTTTTGTGATCCTCGCTTTGTAAAATGCTCTGCTCCACAAAGCAGATCCCAGCTGCAGTGGTTGTTTTGGATTTTTTTTAAGTTAAAGAAAAAAACTGGTTTTATTGAAAAAAGGGGAGAAAGAGAGGTGGGAGCAAGGCGTGGGGAGAGAATATGAAAATGTTTGAGGAATGGGAAGGGAGGAAAAAGAGAAAGTACGAGATAGGTTACAGTGTGTTTTTCTGGTACAGACCTAGGTTGAACTTTTTTTTTCAATTGAGGCAATTGAGGACAGGTATAAATATATAAAACTTACTGTTATTGATGCTTTTTAAAAACATTTATTGTGCTAACCTATATATAAAGTTTCCCATTTTAACCATTTTTACGCATACAACTTAGTGGCATTAATTACTTTCACGATGTTATGCGACCCCCACCACCATCCATTACCAAAACTTTTCTATCACCCCAAACAGAAACCCTATGATGAACGAATTTTTGACAATGGAATAGCTAACTAGCTATCAGATATATAATGCATGGAAGGCCAGGTGATTACATCACCTAGAAGGAGAAGGAAGGAGGGAATTACTGCTTTGAGTCAACCTTAGAGGTATGTCCTGAGGATAACTAAGGAGGACAGAAAATCAGAACATGTGTGCCAGCTCATCAGATTCTGAATGCCTACTTCCTACTAAACATACAGCAAAGGGAAGTTTATTACAATCTGATAAACACAAAACACTTCCTTATTTAGAAGAAACTGGAATACAACTGGGCCTAAGAATAGTTTTTAGCAATTCAAAAGTGATAACATTTTCATTATAGTTCTTCAGATTGATTTTTCAAACACTGGGCCTTACCCAATTGATATTAATAAATAAAATAAGCATAGTCTTCAATAAATCCATTCATGTGGTTTTGTTAAATTTCATACATCAATTTTATGACAGTGAGATTGAGTCAGACTCTCTCAATACTGAAGACAGAAATGACAGGTAACCTAAAACCTGAGTTTGTTGCTATTTCAATACCTTCACAATTCCAACCACTTCTATGAATTTTCATGTCTACCAGACTTTCTTTTCAACTCAACTTTACTCCCTAAAGATAAACTTTTTCTTAACATGTTATCTGCTCACTACCTACAGATCATTCACTAAAGTCTATCATCGCTTCACAGCAATGGAAAATCCTGAGGAAGACTTCACAGATGAGAAAAACAAAGGACTAGCCCAAGACCACCCAGTAAGATGATCAAAGACCTCTAACAGCTCTAAAATTGCATGACTCCATTACCCATTTCTCAATTAGATTCTATCAGCCTCAGCTGCCTCATTTGTAAAATGAGAGGATTTAAATAGTTAATTTCTAGGGTGTTGTTAGCCCTGACAGGAAGGAATTCTCTAACCCACCTGCTTTTTTTAAATAGAGGAAATCAAACCATAGAGAGACTAACTTGTCCCATGTTAGGTAACTGTTAGGTCTTCCAACTCCCAATACAGTGCTATTTTTCCTTCATTACACTTCCCTCCATTAAACAGAATGTATTTCTATTACAACTCCACTAGGGCAAATAAGATGAATTTATGCCAATGGTTTCTTTCCATTAAATGCCATCCAATACGGAAAAGTAAATGGCTCCCCATAAGCTGACCTCATTCTCTGACTAAACTACCATGGAATGATGTCAGAGTTTTTACCAAAAACACCTGGCCTCAACCAATTATTGGTCACTGACAACAGCAAGTTTTAATTGTTCATGCATAGCTAAAGGGGGTCTGACAATTTCTGAGGAACACAAAAGACACTAGCTTAATACAGAAAATACACCTAAGTGAAAAAAGATGATCATGCCCCTTCTAAATGCCCCTAAAATTACGATGAATAATCTAATTAGGTAAACTATGATATAGGAAAAAAAATATGCCCAGAAGTCTTTCAGAAAACCTTTGAGAGTCCAAAGTTTCCAACCCTTTGGTTTTTTAAAGAGCCCTAATAATGTGGCAGGTTGGGATGGAATCTTCTCAATGAACAAATCAGACTTAAATATTCCCCAAACACTCAAGATGAGGTAATTAAGCCTTATTTCATGGTGGTACATTTATTTATCACCAAGTTGTAATGTAAAAAGCCTTCCATGTATAATGAAAACAAGCAAGCAACTGAAAAAAGTTCTCCTATGTCATAGGACACCTTTTATAAACCCTCAGATCACTCTATCAGTTCTCCAAAAAACGTTATACCAGAAAACAATGATGAGTGGGTCCCTTCTTTCAAAACAAGAATCTCTCATCATCAATGGACAATTGTCCCTATAGACTCAGGGTTTTATGTTTCTTGCACTGTGTGGGACCCTTTTGGCAGACTTTTTGTCCTGTGGCTTTCAGACAAATAATCATAAGCATGCACTCACCCTTTCGGCTAGCAGGCATCACATCCATCCATTCATGGCTGACAGCAGATTGGAGAAGGGATCACCATTGCCCAAATGATTCGTTCGGAAACTGGAATTTTCGTCAGCAAAAGCTCCTGGAACACTGCAACACAAAAATATTTTTTACACATAACTAAGATGTAACTTCTAAAACCACCACTTCCTTAATCTTGAAAACAGCAAGACAGACATATAGTCTAGAAGTAGGGGAAAACACCCTTCGAACAAGGGTATGTCAATATATCAACTGTGATGCTGTAAAATATGAACCGGAAATTCTGTTTTGAAAGACATGTTTACCAACTGCTTCAAAACACACACCAAAAGGTTGCTATTTATTGTAAACTTTGTACCAATTATTTTAAGTATTTTAGCATTACAAAAATACTACGTCCTGCTATAAAGTGTTCAGGTAACAAACTGTTTTAATGCAAAGCTTAAATGGATAAATGTACCACTTCTTATTAAGTAAAGATCATTTCCAGAGAATGAAAAAACATGAAAATATTAAATAATAGTTATTTAAAATGCCCAATAGTGCAAACAGTACTATGATTTCTAAAATAATAATAATCAACATTAAAACCAGTAAAAGGGGAAGCAGATGTGGCTCAAGCATTTGGGCACCTGCCTACCACATCGGAGGTCCCATGTTTGGTTCCTGGTGCCTCCTACAGAAAGACAAGCAGCAAGCTGCGACAGGCTGGCGTGGCGAGCTGATGCAACAAGATGGTGCAACAAGGAGATACAAAGAGGAAACACAATGAGAGATACAACAAAGTAGGGAGCAGAAGTGGCTCAAGCGATTGAGTGCCTCTCACCAACATGGGAGGTCCTGGGTTTGGTTCCCGGTGCCTCCCTAAAGAGAAGACGAGCAGACATAGAGCGCACAATGAATGGACACAGAGAGCAGACAGCAAGCACAAAAAGAACCTGGGGGACGGGGAAGAATAAATAAATAAATCTTAAAAAAAAAACAGTAAAAGATGTATCCATAATTATTTTCTCCAAAAATAATTATATTTCATTCTAAACACAGCTATAAATTACATAAGGAGATATTACATGGAGATATTTTCACCAAAAAAGAACACACTGTGTAATAAGCAGACCTCGAAGTTGAGAAGCCTGAATTCTGGGCTATCATCACCAGTCAGGTGTGTGGCCCCAGGAGGGCCATTTAACATCTCAGGACTACAGCCCGTTCATCTGCAAGGTCAGGGCACATTAGCAATGATCTCCCAGCCCCTTCCACCTCTAAGCATTTCTGTGTTGTTGTTTTTTTAATAAAGCAAATACATATTCTAAATAACCTAAACTATTAGGTTCTCTTTTCCTGATTAAAAAGAAAGTTTTTATCACAAATCACTTTTAAACCACACTGCCATTAACATCAAAGATGAGCTGTGGGCAGAGGGCTTTGCAAATCCTGAGAAGAATTCTCACCCTGGCACGAGTGTTCAACGCTTAGCAGCTAACAGCATCCCTTGGGTGTCTACCTATTACTCTCCAGAGAGCACAGTTCCAACTCCTGCAAAAATCTGTCTGAATGCATTCTAGATCGGTGTTTCTCAATCTTTAGTGTGCGTAAAAATTACCTGGAGAGCTTCTTAAATTATAGATTCCTGGACCCCATCCCTGGGGATTCTGATTGAGTAGGTCCGGAGAGGGACTTGGGGTGCTACACTCCCGACAAGTCCCTGGGGGATGCTGATGCCACTGTACATAAGCAACACTTTGAGTCCAAATGAAGAAATCCCATTCTCCAAACCCCAGCCACCCTTGAGGACCAGGAAGCATTCCCAAGGCTCAGAGATGTACCCTCACCCTCAACCCCCAAAGCTACAGGGTCTATATTGCACAGCAGAAAGAAACAGGGTAAGGTTGCTCACCGCCTTTAGAATAAAATCCCAACTTCTTTCCTTGGCCTAGAAGGCCCTGCATCATCTGGTCACCCTGCCTCTCTGGTCACCTCAAGCCACCAACCCAATCTCTAACTGCAGAACAGCTCTAGTGGCCTTCCTTCTGTTCCTAGCCAACCAAGAGTTTTCCTGCCTCAAGGCTGGGGCACTTGTAGTCTAGCTACCCAGAATGCCACAAGCCTACTCCTACACTACGGGCTCCTTCTCATCATTGTGCCTTGGGGACAAAGGCCACTTCATGAGGCCTATCCTGACCAGCTACTTAAGCTATGTCCTCAAAGTTATTCTCAATTACATCATCCTATTCACTTACTCCATAGCACTTGTTATAATTTTTAAAAAAAATTTTTTTTCTTATTTATTCACTTATCTTCTCCACTAGTATTTAAGTTCCATGAGATAAGGGATGTGATGGTTAATTTTATGTGTCAATTTGGCTGTACTAAGGTATCCAGGTGTTTGATCAAACACTACTTGAGATGTTGCTGTGAAGATACTTTGTAGATGTGGTCAGCATCTACAACCAGTTGACCTAAAGTAAAGATGACTACCTCATAAGGTGGGTGGGCCTCATCCAATCATTTGAAAGCCTTAAGAGCAAAAACTGAGGTTTCCGGGAGAAGAAGAAATTCTGCCTCAAGACAAGAACATGATGAAGCTCCATTCTCCAAACCCCAGTGAGCCTTCAGACCCAAGAAGTGTTACCAAGGCTCAGAGAGGCTCCCCAAAGCTATAGGTATTATATCACATAGCAAAAAGAAATGGGGTGGGAAGCGGGTGTGGCTCAGTGGATAGAGCCCCCGTTTACCATATGGGAGGCCCGGGTTCGCGCCCCGAGGCCTCCTTGTGAGGGCACGCTGGCCTGAGTGGTGCGGTGGGCTGATGCAGCAACCTCACGGCAGGAAGCGGCTGTGGCGCAACGGATAGCGCACCCGTTTACCATATGAGAGGCCCCGGGTTCGCTTCCCGGCGCCTCCTTGTGAGGGCAGGCCGGCTCGCGCGGTGTCGTGGGCTGATGCAGCAACCTCACGGCAGGAAGCG
>JAQZBX010101535.1:0-11256 GCA_029593785.1 Cabassous unicinctus
CAGGGCATCATTCAAGTTCTCCATGCGTTTTATTTATGAGATCATTTCTATATTGTCCTCGTGATCAACTCTTTCACCTTAATATTTCATTTCAATATTATATATATGTGTGTGTATGATGTGTTTCTCCATAAATTATATGAGTCCAAATGAGAAGAAACCCAATATTTTACTATAATAATAAGATACTGAGGCAGGTTAGTATAGGGAAAGAGGGAAGATGAGGGAGGACATCCTGTTACAGCTGGGACCTGGCAGAGAACAGGGCTGTGAGACCCTGCCCAGAAACTCCCTGAGGGAAGGCTGCTACTAAGAACAAAGCAGGAAAGACCCTTCGGAGACTTTGGCCACGAGGTCTCATTTTGAACTCCCAGGCTCCACAGGAAGCCCCTGAAAACTCCAAAGAGTCCTCCCCATTGGTCCCGTATAACTCCAAACAGAAAGGCTTTCCCGTTGGTGTCCTGAGAGCTAACAGGTGAGGATCAAAAGTCAACCAATCAGAACAGCAAACAGCTGGGGCCCCTCTCCAACATTAGGAAAGCGGAGGAGGGAAAAAGGGTTTTGGTAAAGGCAACCGCTCCACCTCCATCCCAGGCACGCGTCTTTGACTGGAGGTGGCCGGCATCTACTTTCAGGTATGTACTTTTCTCTTTTCTCTTGTTTCTCAATAAACTCCTTTTACAGGCCTAATTAAACTGGCATGTTTTTAAATTCTTTCATGTGACATAGACAAAGAACCTAGAAGACCCTGCGTGTTCCTACAAGAGTATCTTTTCTTTTGTGCATTACTCTATGGAATCTTCAAAACCATTATGGTATTGTTAAAGACTAATATTGTTCTTAGGAAGAAGTGTTTTTGCACACAGTAAGATTCCTAAACACACGTATGATGAGCAGTTTCTGGAGAGTTCCTTTCACCTGCAAACTTGTGATTTAAGTAAATTATACCCTAGGATTCTTCTAAAAAGTTCAGGAAAATATATGTGATAATTTAATATGTAAGGTCATCTCTGACAAACTGGAAATAAAGTAACATTGAAATCTGATGTACTGACAATGTCTGGGGTGAATACATTTGCAATCTTTACTTATTTATTAAAAGCAATACAAATAATTGTAAACATTAAAAATTCTGATTTGAAAGAAATTTTCAGGAGATTTTCCCCATGATTTTTATATTTATTTATATTATGAAAAGAAAAGTACTTACTCTTTCATGTATATTTTCCTGTAAGAGAGGGGGAAAAAGGTGAATTCATGTAAATCCACATATTTGAGATAATATGCAAACATTGTAAAACGTTAAAAATTCTATTATGTGAAATAAAGTAATACATGATTTTCACAAATTTCCTATATAGTTAGTCTCATTCTATAATAACATCCGTAAAGTTTTTAGTATAGATAGCATTTTTCTTTCACATGTTATATAATGTTTTTTAAACTGTTAATTCAGATTATGGCTAGTACATTTTGATAATTTGAAAATAGACTGAACATTAATTTTTGTTTACACTATGAAAAGAGGCTCTATCAAGTACAAATAGGAATAACCAAGATTACAAGATTATAAAGGAAATGCTTAATTCATATGCAGAGAGCTATTAGCTGCTTGATAATATCTCTGTCTATGATGCTATGCAAATTATAACCAATTCCTTTATTCAATGACATAATTCTCACAAAAACGTTCATTAGGCATTGCTAGCTTTTGTGGCTCCACTTTGCTCAAGTAAAACTAAAGTCCTTCCTAGGCAAGGCACCTACCTCCTGGTCTGCCCCTGCCCCACCTCCTCCTCCTCTCCTGTTGCCCACCTCCAACCCCAGCCTGTGGCAGTCACATGTGAAGCCTGCCAGGCCTGCTCCTGCCTCTAGGCCTTTGCACTTGCTCTTCCTTCTGCCTGGATTGCTCTTCCTCCAGGTAGCTGCACGGCCTCCTCCCTCATCTCCTTCAGGTCTTGGCTCAAATGTCTCCTTCCCAGGGAAGTCTTCCCTGACCACCCTTTTAAAAATTGGAATGGATAAAAGTAAATAAATAAATCCTTAAAAATTGGAAAGCACCCCCCACCACAGTCATTATCAACCTTCCCTCCTTTATTCCTCTCCGTAACACTTGTCACTTTCTAATACACAATATAATTTGTTTAATTTATTGTCTCTCTCTCACACAGGCAAGGATTTATGTCTGCTTTGTTCAATGCTATATCCCCATTCCCTAAAATGTGACTGGCACATGGTAGGAGCTCAGAAAATATTTGTCAAATTAATCAATTCACAACAAAAAAAAGGCAGAAAGAACTCATCTTAAATTGAAGGAATAAAGTTAGTGGAAATTTACTAATAGTCTCATGTGGCTACAGAAAAATAAAATAATAACCATGCTTATAACCTTATCACCTTGGTCTCTGATTTCCAACCTTTTTGAATACAATGAATGTTTTAAATATTTAAAAAATGTGTGATCCCATCTCCTAATATCAGATGGTCTTTTAGGATTTAATGGTTGAAAAAATTTAATCTTAAATATCTATGCTGAATATTTTAATGGATTTAGTACTTTTTAAAATTTATACCACTACTCCATATAAGTGGAAAACCATGGTATACATATGTATGAAGCATATTGTTTCCTCAATCTTCAGACACATTATATGAATGAGTTCCTAAATATCTTGAAATAAGATGCCACTGAGTCCAAGACCTCCTAGTTGAGAATCAACTGCAGAACTGTAATTATTTTAAACCAGCAGGTGTCACAGTTTTAGGCAATTATTAGCTGCTACTTGTAGAGCACTTCTACTGCAAGGAAAGAAATTGTACCATCCCTGCCCAATACATCCTTCCTTTCATTTCCTTTTGGCTCACATTCTTTTCCTAATTTCTATTCTTTTCTAATGAAGAATTTCATTTGCCCTATATTCTCTGTGGATCATAGATCAATAATTAGGGGGAGAAGAATAAAAATAAAAATTGCAATTTTCTATGGAAACAAATGGGTCAACTCTATGATAATTTAGGAACCATAACACAATTTGAAGTTGAAAGAAAAGATTGCTTTTATGGAAGATATGGAAGAGTATTTATCTTTTTATTTCAAACAAGTTAAACCTAAATATTGTAATATAAAAACAAAACATAATTATGCTTAATGTAATTATAACATTTTAAAAAAAGGAATCTATGAGATTTTTCTAATAGAGGAAACCACAATATGTGGAGTGGTAGCAATACATTATAAAATCTCCCTTTATTTACTCATAATTTTTAAAATCTCCTTTTTGGACTAAAACTTTCTGGAACTGAAATCTGGCCAAGGACAATTCAGAGAGGAAGAAGTTAAATTGTGTCTATTTACCCTTATGTGGTATAAGGTAACTAAATAGATCTACCATAACTCATATCCTCATAGTTTCTCATTATAATTTCAACTCACAATTAACAAAAGTTTTACATGGTGACTCCTTAAGGATTACAGTCTCTGTTCAAAAATGTTGATATATGACAAGGAATGTAAAGAATTTCCAAAAGCACATTTAATTTTCACTTGGAACACTTCACTACAATTATATTAAGTGTAAACTGTGGTGAACAAATTGAAAGCTATCGCTTTAGATTTCGTGTTGTGTAAACTTCAGCTTTCCCCCTGAATGGAGACGCTACAGCAGCCAAAATGCCCACATGACTGGAAGCTACAGGTTTTCCTCTTGAGGATGGTGGCCTTGGTTATGAAGAAGGAAAATACAGATAAATTTTTAACTAGACATAAAGCTAGAAATGTGTCTTCCATCTATCAAAAAACTTAGAAAAGCCCCATCATTCTTTTTCTATTACAAAATAATCAGATCTCTAGGGCTTTGAAAGGCAGAAGAGACCTTGGTGGTATTTATAACTGCAAAAACAGAAAAAGCAAGAAGCAAGCTATACTAATAATAGCTAAACTTGCATATATAGCCATTCTAATTTTCACTTTTCTCATATAGATCAGAAACCTTAAATTACCCCAAGGCTAAGTAACTGAATCTTTGGCAAATATCTTCCCTAAGTTTAGAGATTATGTTAATACAGTAGTTCACACAATTTTAGGGGTCGTTAATGAGACTCTGTCACTAATCTTTATTGAATAGATTAATACTTGCAATTTCCCAAGTTATATGCCAGCGATGCAGATGTGGTATTGTGCTTTTGGATAGTTTTAGAGTCTTTTCTTTCTTACAGTCTCCAAGCCCTGGAATTGCTGCTTGGACTGTATATACATCTGTGAAAAACAAATCAAAACAAAACATCTGCTTCATGGGAAAGCAGTAAGTACTGCGGACTCTAAAGTAGTTTTTCACTTGAGTTTGTTTCAAAAATCACCTGAGGATGCTTGTTAGAAGTTCAGATTCCTGCACTGGACCACAGCAATTCTATTTTTTTTTTGGTCAGGGGTGAAGCATAGGAACCTGTACTTTTAATACATATACCTGTGAATCTGATGCAAGGGAGCTCACACACCAAGAAAGACTATCCTAATATTTCATAGTGAAACATTGCCCTAAGTTTCAAAGTGATCCCCAATTTTTTTTTGGATAGCAATGTTATTTTCTCTTTTGAAATATAATGGGCTTCAAAGAATAGCCATGGCCAAAGGTTATGAGATCGAGTCCATTACGGAGCCAGAAAATGTCTCTACCACCCTTTTGGAAATGAGTCTTCAACTGCACGGTGAAAGCTTCTGGGGTGTTATTTAAATTAACACTTGTATTATTATTAAACTTTCCAGATGATTTTGCTTATCTCCCTAACTAGAGTAAATGTCCCTGGAGGCAAGAACTATGCTTATTATAATTTAAAAAAAAATATTTTTAACGTTATCTTGCACTCTTAATAAATATTTATTCCGCCCTCAAACATATTTTAATTTTGGTTAAAGTGCAACCTAAGTTGCTTTAAAATCCTCTTGAGCTATTGAAGCATGAAGCCACCTTTCACATGGCTATTGCTTCAAACCACGCTGTTCCAATATCCCTTTGCATAGTAGAAAATGGAGGCTGCACCTACTATTCATTAGAAATTGGCAACTGTGCACTTGGGCTCCATTTTTCAGCCACAAGGAAGAGGCAGAAGACAGTAATAGCTTTGACTGATTACTTGGCAAAGGAAACCAAGCCCTTAGGGTATCCCAGACTCTCTTTGGCCTATAAACCTGTTTGAAAACCTGTTTCTCAGAATTTAAAGCTTAGTTCAATTGAGGTCAGTATTATAGTAATGTCAATAATTCTACTGCTCTCAGCCTTCAGGCAGACCAGTACAATTCATCTTTAACTTTATTTTCATGAAAAAGCAACTTTTGGGAAAATGGCTCTAACTAAGCTATTTGATTTTGATTTTCTTTCCCTTAAGAAATATTTCTGCCAACCTTGCTTTTTTTTGGATTTTGTTCTTTCTAAACCGTAGCACCTCCTAGTGCCTGAAATTATTCCCTAAAATCAGAATACTTCTGAATACCGAAGATTTAGGGCATCACCAGGGCAATAGCTCCAGGCTTCAGCAGAAGATCAAATGAGCCACTGGGTCTGAAAGTAATTTTCCATAATTGGGACTTCACATGGTTTCAAAATTACCTCTGGCTTTAGCTGCTTTTTCTTTAGAGACATGATACAGAGCTATACTGCCAAGTGGAATGTTCTGGTAGAGCCTATTTCTTTCTCTTAAGAGTCAAAAGCTTAATGGCTAATAAATTAGTGCTCATGCCCCTCTGAACAGACAGGTCCATTTGTGGTCAGCAGTTAGGAGGGGCACCTGCCCAAAGTAGATTATTCTCATCCTCTCCCCATGAGGACCTCCATTCCTAGGGTGGGAGTTGAGGGAATAGTCCAAGGTGCTAGTCATGCTATTTTTTTTCATCTGTCATGAGATTTCCCTATTCTATTTCTATAAAATGAAAAAGGAAAATGGTCCAAATTAGACATTTATTGAATCAGACCTTGCCACTAAGGTAGGAAAGATAAAAAGTTCATTCCTATCCAGGATAACACTACTATATTTTCCTAGGGAGAAAAGGACTTTGCTCCTAATATGTGAATGTATTAAGACAGATCCTTCTTCAAAATTTAATGTTTGTCTGAGCTGATTTGCTAACACTGAACTAAACTGAAAATAGTGGAGAAATAATTAACTGGAGAAACTCATCAAGTATTATATTTGAGTTATATGATCATATTGAGCTTCTTTTGGGTAGGTCTTTTTATTTTTGTGTTCTCAGCACCCAGAATTATGCTTGGCACAACCTAAACACTAAATAAAGGCTTGCAATTTAGTGACTTGAATGTATTCTTTTCCAGCATGAAAAATGGTTAAGAAACTGTAATAACAATGTCCCTTAGAGTTCACTAAAGTTATTATTATTTTTCAAATTCATTGGGCCCAGTTAACACCCATTTTCAGACCTAGTTCTGGCCTAGAAACCTCCAGAGTAGACCCACTTAGTCTCTAGATTTCACTTTAATTCACCTGCAAACCTTTTGTATTACATTAAGACTCCCAATTCTGTCCCATCCCCCCTCCAATAGAGTATATAAGAGAGATATACTAAAGAGTCAAATCAGCATGCATTGATTTAAACACTGCAGCTCCCTCTGGTTGGCAACTTTCTAGTCTATTCATGATCATTCTACACTGGAATAATCCTTAGAAGTGAAAGACAAAATAGAACTACTGGGTAAGATGTAGAGTAGGGCAGAGATTTTGGCTTTAAGTTTCATGTTGTAGAAAATTGTATATAGAGTAAAATACCATTTTTCTTTAAAAGAACCAATTAAAACCCATGCCAATATTTATGCATATGAGTAGACAAGGCAAACTGTTGTTATTAATAGATGGTGGAATCGCAAGGGTTTAAAAATATCCTATTTGTATACTTTCCTATATTTTTCATGTTTTCAGAGTGAATCCATATTTCTTCTTGGGAAAAAATGTCTAGTATGTATCACCTCTCCCCCCTCAGTTTTCAGGGATGGAGAAAGTATGCATGCCCAATTATCCTAACCTAATCTTAAGAAGCCTGACTTGTTTCTGCGGCTCTCCCCTCCTCCGGCCCCCCCATCCCCACCCCCAGTGAGTTTGGGGGAAGAGGAGGGTCATTCAGAGAGTTAGGACATTCCACTTCCTAATTAACTCCATGCTTCAGTGGTCACAGGGCCATGTCTTGGCCTGTATATTCCTTGAATTTTGTGGGAGCAGGCAAGTAGCAGCAGCTCCAAGGAGGGGCTTGTCTTCTACACTTCATTTTTTTGATATTGCATTTTCCTATCTCTACAGAGCCCTGAATCTTCTCCCATGTTATTTTTAGTCATCTTGCAAGAAAAAAAAAAGTCAATCAGGGCTTCTGGCATGCCAGCCTTTCATAAAGGGAACACAAAGCAGAGCTCCCAGTAAGCCTCATAATACACAAGATTTATGTGAGACCTTTCATCTACATCCATTTAAAATGTTCCCTAATGGGCAACCAGAGTGGATTGAAATCAGCATCTGAAAAGGCCTTACCTTAAGGACTGGATACAGTGACTCAAATGTTGCTTCAGCTCTTCTTCCTTTTCATAGGACTCTAGTATACTGTGTGCTTCATCATGGTGATAGCAGTAGATTTTATAAATCTCTTCCAGTGGACCTTTCATCTGCAAGAACACTTCCCCTAGTGAATGCAAAACAAGGGCAAAATGACAGCAAGTCAGACCAAATTGGCCCCACACATGTTCATTATTCAACAGTAGGGACTAGTGTTAAAAGGTTGGTTGGGTCCCACTTTATCCCCAGGTTATTCAGGAGGGGTGGAAGACTCTGGGTAACTTTCTTCTCTCTTTTCTTCCATTTTTCCTTCCTTCTCTCTCCCTTGCACTTCCTCTCCCTTCCCTCCTTCCTTCCCTATCTCCTTCCCTTCATTCCTCCTCTTTCCCTTTCTCCCTTCTTTTCTTCCTTCCTTTCTTCCCTTCTTTTATAAAATAAAGGATAAAGAGCTTCAGGAGATAGGAAGCAAAAGAATGTTGGTGTTTTTCCAAGGGGTGACTTTATCTACTCTGTTAGTGTGCAGCGTTTTGGTAAAAAGCATACACTTGGGGAGTGGATGTGACTCAAGCAATTGGGCACCTGCCTCCCACATGGGAGGTCCCGGGTTCGGTTCCTGGTGCCTCCTAAAGAAGATGAGCAGACAAGATGAAGGTGCCATCTTGGAAGGGGGGAATAAAAATAATTTTAAAAAAGCATAAACTTTAGAGTCCATCCATACAGTTTTAAATCAGGCTGTGCTACAGGCTGACTTTGTGACTTAAGCAAGTTATTTTAATGCTTTGAAGCTGTTTCTTCATTTATTAAATAGGGTCAATAATAGGCCCAACTTCACAGGGTCATCATAAAAATTAAAAGAGATAGTGTGTGTAAAGTTCAGAGTATAGTACATACATAGTAAATGTTCAAAATGAAGTAGTTATTGTTAATTTATTAGAGGTATGGGGAAGCGAAATTTCAGGTGCTAAGTTAATTTTTAATATTTATTCCACTAACATTTCCTGAGGTTCTCTGAAAGGCAAGCGATGGAGTTTAGAGAAATAAAATATTTCCTTTGATGTGATAATAAAAATAATGAATAGGGCCATTATTCCTGTTAAAAATCAATTGGATAATATGATGAACCAAGTTTATGACTACTTCTTCATAGGGCAACTTGGGCTAACTGTATCCAGGCATTTATTGAATCCTCTCTGATTTGATAAAATTGGGCCTATAACTAATGGATCAAGTAATTATTGGACAATAGTTTGATTTAATCACCCACTCCATCATTTAAAAGTACACATTAAGCATCTTCCCAACCCAGCACTATGTCAGATAATTTGGGGGGTGGGGGAGAGCAGAAGAAATGTATGACAAGGTCTGCTCTCAAAAGCATTGCAAATTCGGGACTGATAATGATTTGGGGACTGCACTGATTGGGCTGGCTAAATTGATTTTCAGTGATCTGGACCAATTATAGAAACATTTTTCTTCCTACAGAAACAGATGTGCCTTTAGTATTTACAACATATTTCGTACATTAACTGTTTAATTTCCTGTACTTATACAGCAATTTGGTTATTTTATCCATAATAAGATGGGAAAATCTTAGTCTAGGACATGCACATGATTTTCCCAAGGTCCTAATAGGAGGTGGCAAAGCCAGGATTAGAGGCCAAAGCCTTCTCATTTTTTCTTGGGCTTTAGCCCTCTATACATCAGAGCTTTGCTGGACTCTGACAAGGTGATGCAATTGGCAAGAACACTGAACTCAGAATCGGAAAGTATTGCCATTTAGGATTTGTGTGCTGACTTTGGGAATTCTTTTTTTTTTTTTTTTTTTTTTTTTTAATCTTTGAGCTTCATTTCCCTCATTTGTATAATGGAAATAATATCTCTTAAGATTAATTTCAGAATTCAATAGATAATGGATGTGAAAAATGGCTGCCTCTGACTAGCTGCTCAGTGAAAGTCACTTGACTCTTAAGATTGTTTATTATTTCTAGAATTAAAACACTAGTACTTTTTAAAGTATCATATTTCTTTTCTAATTTACACCCAGTCTATAAAACACTTTCCTTTCCCTTTCATATATGCAATTATCCTGTGATTATATTTAAACTCTGAAGTAATGTAAGTGTGTGTGTATGTGTGTTAGGGGTTTTATTTTTTTTATTGTTATTATTTTTAATAGAGCTTTTTTGGGCCAGTAGGGAAACTCAATGACTGTGAGCATCTTTGGATGGGTCTGTAGATGTAGCATCTTCAGGGATGAGGGGATCTTGTTTTGTTCCTGGGATTTTACTGAGTTTACTAGTTGATCCTCCTACCAGTGTTAAGTATTATACAGTTGTTCTTGTTCTTCAGGACAGTTAGTAACACAACACAAACAGTAGGAAATAGAGTAGTTACAAGAAGAGAAAATAAAACAGAGCAGGGACTGAAATTAGGATTTGACACTAGGGTTTGAAACTCCTAGTATCAAAACGGGTAGCAAATGGGTGGATGGGCAGGGGCTTTGCCTGGACAAAGAATTAAGACCCAGAAGTGGGAGTGGGCTACAGGCCTAGATGCAACTCAGCCAGAAAGTCAGGAGCAGACAGTTTGAATACACACAGCCCAAGACAAGATGAAGTTGCAAATGTAAATGTTCACTGCCAAGAAGCTAAGATTAGGGGCAAAGAAAGAAATAGGTAAAGATAACCTCATAAATTTACAATATGATCAAATCAGAAAGTCAAAAACAAAGAAAGACAAAAACACTTATTTTGCACACAAGAAACTATTGGCTGCAAATTCCCTTGTATTTTCTTTAACAGAAGTGGTCTAGTGTAAAAGAATTTGTAATGCTTCCCTTAACAGCAGTCATTTTTTTACTCTTTTCCCAAGTAAAATTCTGTTAGGGCTGTAATAATAATTATTAAAGTTAAAAGATAGTTAAGTACTCTAATTGAAAGTCATTTATTCCCCCAAAAGCAAGTGCAAAACTGGCAGACAGAATATTTGATTCACCTCCCAGCCCTACCAGTGTATTCTGCTTCATAATAGCACAGATGAAGCGGTGTGTCTTGCGCAAAAAGTGATTCTGTTTCCATGGAAACGTAACTCACGGCTGCGTTTCTTCAGTGGTGAAGGACAACAGCTTGGTCTGATGTATGTGAATTTGAAGGGATGATTAGGAGTGGAAAATGCACTGAGCTTAGAACAGTGAAGGTAATTTCACTTCTGACATCAAGGCACCAGAATCATATAAAATTCATATAACTATCATGTTCTTCTCTATACAAATTCCACAACTCAAGAATTTCTGCATTGGCTTCCAAAAAATTAATTGCCATGAAAAGGAGAAAAATATGCACCCTTTTAATTTCCTTAGTTATTTCCTTAAAAAAAAAAAAAACTATAACCACAAATATTGAACATATTTCATGTATAGGTCTCATTACTCCCGTGTTGCTAATTGCCTCCTTCACTAACGTAAATATATCCATGTTCCTCTTCCTGACCCACCTCTTCTTTACTTTCAAACCCCCATGTTCTCCCCCAAAACTTGCCCTACCAAATCGAGTGGCTTTTGTATTATTCTGACCCCACTCCAAGTAAATTTTCCCTCCACATAAGTAAGCCAGGGTGAAACCAATGATATACAAGAATTCTCCTTGTTCCAGGCCTTGTTCAGGAAAATGGTATAAAAACTAAGTAGTTATATTTTTTACTTCATCCTTGTTT
>JAQZBX010101536.1:0-11276 GCA_029593785.1 Cabassous unicinctus
AGGGTTTCCAATAATTTTTAAGAGTGTACAGAGTCTCTTGAAACCAAAAGGTTAGATAACTGCTGCTATAGGAGTGACCATAGGGTATTCCCAGATCCCGTTTCCAGACTGTGGCACTCATTTCCACAGCCGCTGGGGTTTTTGGGGGTTATTGGATCTTGGAGGAGACTTTCCAGCAATCGCCTTCGGACAAAGAGACTCACTTTACCCAAGTCTACACCCATCTCTACAGGAAGCCTGTGTCCAAGGACTGCTATGTGCAAAGGATCTCAAAGCTCCACCAACTGCCTCAAGTTGAGACATCTCCAATGGACCATCCCAGTTCTGCTCCCTGTAGGATCAGCAGAAGCCTTTTATACTACAGTTTTACAGTTCAGTTCTCCCTCTTCCCTATCCTGCTTCCTCATCCCTCACTGGTATTGTTCACAAGAGCACTCCCCAGTAAATGACCTGCATTTAAACTTTGGAGTCTCAGAGGCTATTTCCTGAGAAGCCCAAACTATGACATAAGCAAACAAAGATATTTGTTGTTAATATTTTTGTGTTACTGGCTTATATTTTATATTGGATTTTTGACTTTAAATATTTCATTTAAAAATATTTTTTCAATGTGAAATTTAGAGGTGTTCAGACAACTTGAAGTGGAGTAATGAACAGCAATGTCAAAGCATTTAGGTTTTCTTATAATCACTTGAGCCTCACCATCTCATAACACAAGTTAATTTATGATGGTTTCATTATTTATTTTGAAAAATTTTTATTTTGAGGTTTACTCCTATCAGAGTTCACAGAGTAGCAAAAATGATCTCAGATGTTGTCTATTCAGAAGTTCTTTTCAATAAAAGGAGGGAGTTTTCAATATTTCAGAGAAGGGGATAATACAAATGTCAAGATATATCATTGAAAACATGACTCTTGGGAAGAGTGTTGAAAAATGAGTAGTGAGAGAATTATCAGAAAATAAGAGGAGAGAGGAAATGAGAAAAGAGATGAAAGCAGGAAATAACCCTTTATCATCAAAACTATATATAATTTATTGGAACCAGAGAGAAGGTGGTTTGGTAATTTGTAAGAAATGATGATTTTTTTTAGATCGCATTAAGGGATTTAGACCTTAATTTCTAGGTGATGGGGAACCATTGAAAGGTTTTAGAAAGAAGTGTGACAAATCAGATTTCATTTTACAAGTATGACTTTAGAAGTAGTATGTAGGTGATGACATCAGCGACAGGAAAACCAGAAAAGAAGCTAGAAAGCTGAACTAAGATAAGATGGTTATGTGTGAGTAAAGGAAGAAATGGGTATTATAAGAGGTTTTCAGAGAGTAGAATTATTAGGAGCTGGTGATTAAATATTATGCTTTAAGTGTGTCAGGGATGCCATGGCTTTGTGATAATATGGGCACCAATGTTACTAAGGGGAAATGGAAAGTGTGTGGAGAGGGACACAATCAGTTAAGCTTTGGACATGCAAGCTTTAAACTGTTTAAACGATATTAGTATAGACTAGTTATATATATATGGACTGGACTGGAGGGAGAGATGAATGGAGGTAGGTGAAGCAATGGGAATGCATTCATGCATCATTCATTCAGGAATTGTATTGAATGTCTATTTTCTGGGGACTTTGTTAAATGCTAGGGATATAATGAAAAACAATAGATATGAACCCTGCCCTCATAAAGTTTACAATGTTTTGTTTTCCATCATCTACCCCCTGGTCTTGTAATGAAAGTTTCCAGAGCTGGCCTTGAAAGATCCTTTCATCTCCCATGGCCAGTTCATTTGCTTTTAGCCCAGTTGTCTCTACCTCAGAGTACAGGAGTATGGCTTGTGACTAAACCTAAGTCAATTAGCACACTTAGGGGTAAGCACCTGACCTAATCCAATTCAATCAGTATGACTACCAGGGCTTTTGCATAAAAGGCAGGCAAGAAATACTAAATTTTGGTGTCGGTCCTAAAGTTGTGAGGATGTGAAGCGAGAGCTGCTGCTGCCATTTTAACATGTGAGTGAAATCGTGAATGACAGTGGAGCCAACTCCAAGGAAACGGGGCCAAGAAATTTGATAGTGACAAACACGTCCTGCTTGATATGCTTCAAGCTGCACCTGAGCTGGTTCTGTCCCTGGACTCTTCTTTTCTGTTAGCCAGTAAATTCCCATTTTTCTTAAAGCAGTTTGGTCTGTGTTTTTTAATTTCTTCTAAATAAAGCAGTCCTGAGCAAATTTAAGGATACAGTCAATAAATAAATATGGTAACATTTTTATAAGTTCTATAAAAGAAATTAGCCAGTGTTTTCATAGACAGCCAAGATGGAGCCTACTTAGGGTAAGAAGGTCAAGTTAGACCTCTTTGAGGAGGTAATATTTAAACTGAAATCTGAAGGAAGAGAAGGAGACAACAGTGTGATGAATGTGATGCCAAGTTAGTAGTAACAAGTGGTTTGACATATTTTAGAAAGGGGCAGATGGCCAATGTGGTTGAGAAGGAGGTTGGAGATGTAGTTAGAGATCAGATCATACTGGAGTATATTTTAAGACTTGGTTGAAATCATGGAGGGAACATGGGAAACAAGGTAAATAAGTGGTAATTTTTGTGTTATTGTTAGTTTTATTTGGTCTGTTTTTTAAACAGATTATTCTCTTCAGGATGTTTGCTAAGCTTCCTGGAGATGTCAGAAACTAGAAAATATTTGGAACTGTAGATTGGGGCATTTCCAATAACTGATAGTGCTTCTGTTTTAAAGCCCTGCTGGTTTCTTTCTATGAACAATATTGCTGTCTTTTCCATCAAAGGGGTCTAAGTATCAACTCTCAAGTCATTTTAAGCACTCCTCAGAACTGAAGTTTAAAATCCTTCAAGACGGGATTAATTTTAGATCTCTACATTTTTGCAGAAAAGAGAGAAATTGAGTTTTATTGGCAATGATATTAACATTACAATTTTTGGTAACAAATGCTGAGGATGGTAACACCCCTTCTCCATTTGTTCCTTCCCAATTCTTATTGCAAATTATTTATTTTGCGTTAAGATTTCCTTAGAAGTTGTTCAGAGCCATTCTCATGAAATGGCTAAAGTTTTGGATAGTTAGGTAAAGCCTTAAGTCAGGAAGTTGGATTATTTAGTTGCAAGAGAAAGTAGAAGATTATTTTCATAAGGAAAATATATAAATTGCCTTTTAAGAATTAAAATTTAAGAATTATTTTTAAAATAGTTGCCTCTACCAGGTTTTGTGACAAGTAAAAATAATGCAGGAGTAACCTTGCAGCACAAAGCATTGTGAGTAGATTAAAAAAAGATAGGCCATTATTAGAGAGTGCTCTTTGAAGTTATTAAAAAGTAGAAGTTTTATGAAATCAAGGATATTTATTGTATATTCAATGACTAATGCTCATCAGACACAAAATGAAACATAAGATATGGTCCCTTCATCTAAGGCCATCAGAAATGAGTAGGGGAGATAATCCATCCCAGTAATTAAAGATCCCTTAACAATCAACAATTCAGATGCAGCATGAGATAACGATGGCAGTACTGCTTTATAAGGAAGAGTTCGACAAGTTCTCAATGGTTGGAAGAGTCTATAAAGACAAGTGCTATTAGATTTTTTTAAAAAGAGAGATTCTTTCTGGATTGAGTGAGCAGGCTTTAGTCAGAAAGGAAGGAAGAAAACAGTACAGGAAAGAGTCAAAAGGATAAATTATGAGAAATGTTCAGAGTAGGCAAAATAAACTAACTTATTGGAGCAGAAGGTGTTTCATTGTCTTCTTTTTTTTAAGTGACCTCTACGACATGCTGAGCAGTGTAGACATTATTTCTTAGACCAGACCATCCCCTTTCGAAATAGAAACTGGAAGCAAAATAAGAAAACAAAATGGTATTCTGAAAAAATATCACAAGATGCCACGAAATATGTTGATTGTAGGGAGGAAGGTCTCATGCTTAAGTCATGTTAGGGAACTGAATGAAGGAAAATATATTTATATACATATTATATATGCATGTATATATTGATATGCACACATATAATGTTATACATGGTTCCTCAGATCTTTTTAGGTAAAAGTAAATCTTTAAGAATGGAATTATTACACAATAAAAAGAATTTTTGACCATAGCACCCATTGTTGTTTTATTAAGCACCTATTAACACCTCCTTAAATAAGAAATCCATGTTTTAGATCTGTTCTCTCTAATATGATAACCATGTCGTAATAAAAATTTAAATTAAATAAAATTAAAACTTTAGTTTCTTGGTCACACTAACCACATTCCAAATGCTCAATAGCTACATTTGGTTAATGGCTACAGTATTGACTGACACAGATATAGAATATTTCTATCATTGCAGAAAGTTCTGTTGGAAATGGTGCTTCAGACAATAAATAATAAAAATAATTATTATTATTTAATTATTGGATTGAATTAAGAAAGCCTAATGTGTTGACCTTGTACAGAAAAGATTTCAGAGTGGAGGTAATACTTCAGATAGTGTTATAATCCAGGTACAAATTGAGATAAGGAACTTAAAGACATTCTATTGGTTTCAGAAGCCAAAACCTAAGTACTAACAGCTTGGGACTCAGGGGTCGTCAAAGAAGGCTTTACCAGAGAAGTGAGCAGTGGGATAACTGGTAAAATGGACAATAAAATTGACAACTAGAGATTAAGAAGGAAGGATTGAAATAGTTTTTAAGAATTAGATAATGGTTTCACAGCCCCTTTCAACTGTTTGCTTATATGAATTTTTATGACCATTTATATCACGTTAATGTTATTCAGCCAATTTAATTATTAATTTTAAAGATCTTACAAACTACTCCCAGTTTCTTTTTAAAGCATTTTATTTTTCTCAGACTCCCACTAAGCTATTTACTTTAAATGTGTGAGTGATAAACTGGAACTTGTGTGCTTAGCTGAACAATTAAATGAAGATAAGTTTTAAATTTAATACATAGAAAATATAATATTTGAATCATTAAATGGATGTTATGGCAGACTCATTTATCCAACTACAGCTGTGACAGTTTATGAAGTCCCCAAAACACTATTAAAGATAATATTGAGTAGACTAATCTTTATTTTTTGACTGAACATTTATTTATAAGAATTTTTTCTATGTTTAATAAAATGCTAAATTTTAGTTCAAAATGTAAAGATATCAAAGAAAATTGTAAATTGTATTATTCTAAAGCTTTAGTTTACTGTGATTGCCGTAATTATATTTCTTAGTAGATGATTCATGAATAAATTTTATTTTTCAATACTTAAAAATAAGCTAAACTTTAAACAAAATCTTTCTTCAAATAAAAATGTAAAAATGCTAAGGAGATAATAAAAGCCTCTTGTGTGCTAAATATTCAATATTAAGTACATAATTGGAGAGAGGTATTATCATTGGGAGCTTTAGTAAAAAGGGTAAATATGCACAGGTTTTGTCCTCTAGGAATTTTTCTTTTTTAAAAAAAAACTTTTTATTTTGAAATACTTTCAAACTTATGGAGCAGTTACAAATATAATGCAAACCCCATGCAGAGAATTCCAACATACCCCTATCTCTTCCTACCCCAGACACCCAGATATACCAATTTTATCTATCTATCTATCTATCTATTTATCTATCTATCTATCTATCCATCCATCAATCTATTTTCAGGACACATGAATATAAGTTATATCCATTTTGCTCCTTGAACATTTATTACTGCCATGTACATTTACTAAGAATAAGAACATTCACATATCACTTATGTTACTTATATAACAGTTATCAAGTTCAAGAAATTTAACATTATATAAAGCTTATGGTCTATATTCCAATTTTTTCATGTTTCCCAATAATGTCCCTCAGAATCCTTTGTCTTCCTTGTTAAATCCCATTCAGGATCATATATTGCATTTAATTGTCATTGTCTCTTTAGTTGATTCTTTTTTTGTATTGTGGGTACATAATAAACAATATAAACTCCCATTTCAATCACTCCCAAGCATGCCATTCAATAGGATTAATCACACTGACAGTATTGAAGTGTTCTCATCACCTTCCATTACTAAAGCTTTCTCATCTCCCCAAACAGAAACTCTACCCCCATTAAGCATTAACTCCCCATTCTCCCTGCCTCCACCCCTGGCAACCTGTATTTTAATTTCTGTCTCTATGGATTTGCATATTCTCCAATATTTTCTTTGCAGTTAACACGGGGATTAAATGTAACATTCTAAATCTATAACAGTGTCATTTGCTTTGATATCAACTAAACTTCAATAGTATACACAAACTATGTTTCTACATCCCTTTGTATCTCCATCTTTACATAGTTCTTTTCACAAAGAACATGTTTATGCATGATGCGTCCAAAACCACTGATTTCTCATTACATTTTATGCATTTGGCTTTTAGGTATTATAGGGAGTATAAAGTGGAGTTATAAGCCCAGAATACAATAGAACTGGCATTTATATTTCCCTGCATTGTGACCCTCATTGGAGATCTTTATTTTTTCATACGGCTTCAATCTATTGTCTATTTTCCTTTCCTTTCATCTCCTGGAGGGCTGATGGAATGATGAGGAACTCTTTCAGCTTTTATATATCTGGGAGTGTCATAATTTCTCCCTCATTTTTGAAATCCAGTTTTGAAGGATATAGAATTCTTGGTTGGCAGTACTTGCTTTCAGCATTTTAAATATGTCATTCCACTGCCTTCTTGCCTACATGGTTTCTGAAGAGAAATTGGCATTTAATCTTGTTGAGGCTCCCTAGTATGTGACACATTGTTTTTCTCTTGCAGCTTTCAAAATTTGCTCTTTATCTTTGGCATTCAACAGTTTGATTATAATATGTGTGGGTCTATTGGGGTTTATCCTGTTTGGAGTTAGTTGAGCTTCTTAGATGTGTTTATCCGTGCTTTCATTAAATTTGGTAAGCTTTCAGTCATCATTTCTTTGAATATTCTCTCTGCCCATGTCTCTCTTTTCTTTCTTTCTTCTCCTCTGGGACTCCCACAATGCATATATTGGTATATTTGATGGTATATCAAAGATTCCCCAGACTCTGTTTACTTTTCTTCATTCTTTCTTCTTTCAGCTCCTCAAACTGAATAATATCACTTGTTGTATATTCAGGTTCATTTGTTCTTTTTTCCACCAGCTCCAATATGCTGCTGAACCCCTTTGGGGATTTTAAAAAAATTTTCAGTTACTATGTTCTTCAGCAATCTTTGGTTCCTTTTAATAATTTCTACATCTCTACTGATATTCTCTGTGTATTCATCTATATTTTCCTGATTTTCTTTAGTTCTTTTGCATGTTTGCCTATAGCTCTTTGAGCATATTTAGAACCATTTTATAAAGTCTTTGTTTGGTATGTCCCATGTCTGGTCCCCTTCATTGTTGGTCTATAGTGCTTTAATCTTCTCCTTTGCTTAGACCATTGCTTTCTGTTTCTTTCTATGTTTTATAATTTTTTATTGACATCTTGTCATATTGACATCTTGTCATATTGACTTTAATGTATTGCTGGAATTTAGACTCTCAGGTATCTGTTCCTTAAGCTTTTATCAAGCTAGTGTTATGACAGCACTTTCCTTGAGTGTCAGGACCTAAGACCCTCTCTCTCTCTCTCTCTCTCTCTCTCTCTCTCTCTCTCTCTCTCTCTCACACACACACACACACACACACACAAGAAAAAAAGAAAACAAATTTTTTTCAGATTCATCTATGGGAGTGCTCTCCCTAAGACTTACCCATACAATGAGTTTGGAGAATAGTTCAGTCCAAAGTAGGGCCCTCCTTGGTCCTTTCTGCCTATGAGTCTTGTTTTGTTGTGCCTATGAATTCCCCTGTTTACAAGGTTACTAATGTCCCCTCTTCCCTAGGGAACAGTCTCCTCATGGTCCTGGGTTCGTCAGTATATATCCCACAGCCAGAGGTCCCTTGCCCAGGCAGCACGACCTGACTGCTCTCCCGTAGTGCTCTGTAGGAAGAATTGGTGAGGCACCTTCCACATGCAGAGCAAGCTCTGGGACAGCAAGTCCCTCGGTCCCCATCAGAAAGATTGGGCCCGATGTACAAGCTCCAAGTTTAAGTACGAGGATTACTCAGCTCCCTCCAGAACTGGGACCAGTGAGTGATCTGCCCTGGGAGAGCACACAGGTTCCACACTAAGCTGGTGGGTTAAGGGAGGACCCAGCCAAGGTGCCATAAGATGTTATTGCTTTTAAGTAGCCATTTTCTTGATTCTGAGCTTGCCCTGTTCCCAGAGTCCTGTTTTCTAAACCTTTGAGTGAGATGTTTTTGCCAGTTCTTGCTAATTATTGAAAGCTTCTATGGGAGGATGAAACCCTGAAGCATCTCACTCTGCCTCTTGATCAAGACCTCTAGGAGTTTTAATCTAAATCAGAGATTAGATTAAATCAGACATGAGGTTCTTAGAAGTATGTTTGTGCATATGTTGGGGTGGGATGGGGTTTGAAATAATCAGAGTAGGTTAAAGACATATGTAATCTGAAAAAGCATATTTTAAGAATTTCTGTAATAAAATCTAGAAAGTAAAATTCAAAATCTTCTTGTTAAAAGGGAAAGCATTGAACTCAGCAGAGTAAGGGATGGAGTCAGGGGCAGGGGTTAACCCTTACTGCCAGGAGAATGTGTTAGAATCCAGGGCTGTAAGAAATCTCTATATTCTGCAAAATTATGTTTGTCTTAGATAGGTTAAAAAACATTGACATAAGTCAACTGGCATCAGTGCAGACAATTTATAAAGTCAGTGGCAGGTGATAAATAGCAACTATATTTACAACCTGGAGTCCATGTCATAATGAACTAATAAAAAGTAAGCTAGAAAAATGCTTGTCCAAATAAAAATTAGGGTTTCTATCCCTGCTCTTTCACTAACTCAACTGTGAAATATTAACAAATCATTTAACTTCCTAAAATTTCCTCCTTTGAAAAAGGGGGCTTGATTAAATCTCTAAATCCCTTCAGGCACTACTGTTGCACACTTCTAAGTCACTAAGTAAAGCTATGATTCTTGTCTCTGGATCTAAAATGATACCGCTTAAAAATTATTAGAAGAAAGATTGGTATGCTTTCAGACATAAATCTAATCAGTTGGCACAATTGGAAGAGTTGGGGTATACTTCCCAACTGGTCTCTTAATCGTGGCTTTTTGCAATCTAAATGATACGTAGTTTTGAAAATGTAAAAATCTTTCCCCATAGCATTCACTACATACAACATAGTGTTTGTTTACTTCCCTTTTTGCCAGTTGAGTGAAATTGAGTAAAGGGGTAAGAGAATAGGTATACTCTGAACCTTCAAATATTCCCTTGGGCACAAACATTTTCACATTGGCACTGGGCCCAGGGAGCACTTAATACAGAATGATATTGAAGGCACGGTGGTCGTATTATCTGCCATTGGATTTGAAGCAGTTGAGAGTAGCAGTTACTGAAAAAGTATACATGAAATTGATAAACTTTAGTGATAAAAGTGTATTAGAAAATTTGATAGTGTGGGAAATATGGGACATTGGATTCAATAAAATATAATGGAATAAATTATAAACATGACAGAAAAAAGCTTTGCTACCCACTTCCAATAGCATTAAAGATAATGCCAAAATCTTTGTCCTATGATGCCACTTACTCATATTTGCAATCCAGTTATATATAATGGCAAAGTAATTAGAAATTAGGGTAAAACTATGTGATGGTCACATCACCATAATAACAAACAGGAATTTCTGTGCATTACTCTTATCTATACAGAAACCTACCAACTGCAATATTTATACCCATATCCTAATTTTCAGCCCTTTCACAATGGATCGCAGGAGCATTTGTCCTTTGTCTGCTGAATCATATCCACTCTTCCTTTCTTAGTAAATTCACCAGGCAATTACCATCTCTCTCCAAAATAATCCATTTCCCCCTCTCAAATGGATCCTAGCGGCACAAAAACACAGCCTAAGGTTTTAAGATGTTCTCCATTCTCATCACTCCATCCAAATTGCTCTTATCACAGTTACTCCCTATGTCTCAAAATCCATTAGTCACTCATCACCTGCTTAAGGTAACACAACGGTGTTAGAAAAGTGTTTATTATTCCACCAGTTTGAAAATTTGGCCTTCATTGTCACCATATTCCCTGGCTTTTATCTATTTTATTTTTCACCTACTCCTTCTCCTATTTTCAATCTCTCTATATTGCAGTGCACTTGAGCTGGAGCCCTTGGTTTTCTCCTCTTATCTAGAATCTCTCCCTCGGTGATCTTATACAGTCCTTCTACTAGAACCATCTCGATGTCACAACTCCACATTTTTATCTGCAACCTAGATTGCTCTCATAAATGCCAACCTCTGTATCCAGCAGTATCAGTCTCCACAAGGAAGTCCAATAGGCATGCCGAACCTGCTCATCCTGGGTTTTTCTCCATCTCTGAAATGCCAATAACATTCGTTCAATCTGTCAAGTCAATTTTTTGTTCACCCACACTTTCTTGTACTTACTAGCCTATCAAGTGAGCTCTAGATCCCAAACACAACCTTAATTAATTCCTACAAATACCACCCCAAACCAAACTACGATCATATCCCTTTCCATACTACTGCCTCAGTAACCTAGGTGAGAGCTTTGCTTCCAGATCCTCCTCCCTACATGTGATTTTCCACAAAGTAGGAAATGCAGTTTTGTGATGTCACTAGATTTGAATTAATATGAAATATTCTGACAAATAGAAAAGTACAGAGCATAATATAACAAAAGTTGCATCTACCTCGCAGAAATAACAGATGTCAGCATTTTGTTATAGTTACTTTCTATCTTTGCTTTTAGGAAAATACAATGGAATTTTTAAAAGTTGAAAGTTTCTGACTATTTCTTATTATTTCCATCATTCATGCATCCTCACTCCTTCTGAGGTAACTGTTTTGATCTTGATGTGTACATTCCCTATTCCTTGTGTTATATATTTAGAGTACATACACAGGTATGTATATAAACAATATACTCTGTGTCAGCTTTATTAAAGACATGTAACTTCTTCCAGTCTGTAGCTTGTCTTTTAATGTTTTTGTTTGTTTTTTTCTCAAACAGAAAATTTTAAATGTAATATAGTGGAATTTATCAATCTTATCCTTTATGATGTTAATTTATGGTTCTTATTTAATATTTTGTGTAATATTAAATAAGGTAATAAAGGTTTTTTTTTAGATTTTCTTCTGAAAGTTAAACATTTTAACTTTGCCACTGATGTCCTTAATACAATTGGACTA
>JAQZBX010101537.1:0-11253 GCA_029593785.1 Cabassous unicinctus
CTTGGTCCCTCCTGGCATGGAGTATTCTGTTTTACTCTTTTGTTGTTGTATTTGTGGTTTTTAATCAGCCAGCAAAGAAAATCTTTTGGATCATATAAACGAGCATGAGGGTGAAATAGCAAACATCATCCTAAGTAAGGACCACAACACAACTCTCAACACAAATTAGAATAATCACTTAAAGAGTGAAAATGTAGAAGAAGATTCCTTTAAGCAGCATTTTGCCTTTGCGCCAATGTCAAATAACCTTCTAGACAAAGGAAAAACAGTTGGTGTGATTTTTGAAGAAGTGACACATGAAACTTTGGAACCAAATTTGTAATATAACAAAAGTTATTCCAAAAGATAATCGGTAAAGATATTTAAATATTTGGGGCAAGGGAAGGTGGGTTGAAGAAGAAGCAAAGATGTAATCCTGTCTTAACCCTCTGCCACTCCTTCTTATTGTTGAGTGTATTTATTATTAAAGTCTTATTATAGTGTATATGTGCAAGCAAAAGAGTTAAGAAAGGGCTTTTCCGGAACTTTTCTAAAACTTACTTGTTGTAAAAGTGTCACAATCTTAAGCAAAGCTGAGTTTTCTTTATTTCCAACTCTGACATGCCAACTCTAGAATGACTGACCTCTTGTGAGAAATGGGAGGCAGCTCTCTGAATCAACAAGGAAACAAACACTTAGAGGGCTTTGAAATGATCTACCTAAATCTTGCCTAAATTGATAGGAATCAATCATATACTCAATCTAGGATATGTTCCTTTACTCCCTAAAAAAAACAAAAAGACCTCATAAGTCCAAATCTAGATTGTAAATAGTCGTTTAAGAAGTAAATTATTATTGTCTTAAATTTATATGAATTTCTTGTGGGCAAAGGAGGTTTTCATAGCAGTGATACCTCATGGAGAGCAGTGCACTTCTCCAAGGTTCTTTTCAGTGTTTGTCAGAGCACTGCATGCTGTCTCAGTATACATAGACCTTCTAATTGTCTTTTCTAAGAGAGTAAGCTAGAAAAAATCTGTTAAAGCAATAAAGTGTGAAATTTTACATTTTGTCATCAGACCTGGAAAATAGTTGTGAACTCTAAAATAAACATCTTTTGAGTGAAATTCAGTAGCCCCTTAAAATAAATATTGTTATGGAGACTTTTCTTCCTGGAGTTTACTAACCTAGGTATATTTAACATATAGAGGTTTAACCAGATGTGCTAAAATATAGACAAATTCAAGTTGTTTATGAAAAATTTAGTGACAGAGCCACAGCATTTGGGAAGTCTGCAGGATTTCTCCTATCTAGGAAATTCCATTTTGTTAGAGTGAGATAGGACATATAGAAAACCAACTAAAAGTGATTTTGCATTAAAAGCTGCCATCAAATAGATGTCATCTCCTCATTAATTATACATTTTGTATTAAATGTATTTCAAAGGTGAAGAGAAACCTAGAGTGTTGGCTTTGGTTTTGTAGTTCTGGTTACTTATGCATTGTTTTGCTGCAGTACGTTCTGCCTACAAGGCCAAAGACTGGTGCATCATTTGGTGCGCCATCTTCGTGGTGCTATTTCTGAACTTGATTTCTGACACCTTTTAGAGTTGAGGCTGTGACTCCGATCAATTTAGAAAATAGAGTTTTTTTTTTTTTGAATGGGCTATTCTGTAGACATATTGTAGGAAAGAATCTGTTCTCAAAGTCTAGGTATGATTTGAATGAATTAAAATTTTTAAGATAGGATTAGCTACTTATTTATTTAACTAATTAATGGGGCCAGGTATCCTGAAACATGGTCAGACTTTTTTGTTTTTAATTTTGATTTGATGATGATATTTACACAAACAGAAATGATCAGAACTTTGCAGCTGATTAATTTAAGTAACTTTAATTTATTTGTGAAAATTAATCCATTTCTATGTGGTTTTTAAAAAGATAAAATGAATTTATGTATTCCAAATTATATTCCCCATATTCACAGTGTGTGGATTTATATTCTTTTTCTCCTGTTTTCAGAATTGAAACATTTATATTTATTTATTTATTTAAAGATTCATTTAAAGATTTATTTTGTCATGTATTGACTTTAATATTGTATTTTGGTAATAAATTTTTTGTTAAAAAAAAGAAGAAGAAATAGAGGTTAACTGAAGCAGGCTGACATACCAATAATCCTTTGCGGTGCTGATAAAAACCCCTGCCCTGACTTGGGAGGATGAACTCTAACAAAGAGCTTAAGCTGACACCAGCAAAGTCTGCTGATCTTCACCAAATGGCCACAAGCTTACATCAACTTCCTGCTTGTTAAACAACAAACCAGGCCTCAAGGACACCCTGCCCAAACACCCCTTGTAGCCCCTGTAGTAACTACAAATCATGCCTCCTTTATCTCTCCCTATATCCCCCACACCTTACCCTTTGTTTCAAGCAGCCATATAAGCTGCTCCCCCAGCTCAGCCCTTTGAGCAGAACTCTGTTTTGTTGCTGCTTCTACATTAATGTAACTTTAGCTCAATAAACTTGCTCTGTACCTCCCTTTTTAAAATTTTATTTTCAGCACAACAGCCTTCAAGGTTTTTGGTCTGTGCTGTAAGAAAATGCTGATTCTGTTTAGTGAAATGGAGGGACTTGAGATTTGCAGAGGGCTGGAATTCATTTTGTACATCTTATATTTGAAATGTTGATTTTAAGTGGTTCTATTTTGGACATGTTACAATTGAGATACTATTGGATATTTAAGTGAAGATGTCAAGTGTTAGATCTTCTAGACTAGAGTCCAAGGAAGATATAAGAATGGCCTAAAATTTTGGAAATCTTAGTAGTTAGATAATAATTAAGACAATAAATGAGACTATGAGATATGAGTTTTGAAGCCTAAGTTTATAGAGCATTGATTTACTTTCAGGTCATGAAGAATTAGAGAACCCAGAAAAGGTGATTTAGAAAAAAAAAATTCCCAATGAAGAAAGGAAAATTCTAGGAGAGTGTAGTGTCTTAGAAACCACATGAAGAAAAGTAAGAAGAAAATTATTATCTATTGTGTTAGCACTTCTGGTAGAATTCTTGGAAGATACTGTGCACACCTGAAGCAAGGTGCATGCTCATAGAGACCCGAGAACAGCATAACTGCTCACGGTAGGCTGTTCTACAGGTTCATTATAAACTGGGCTAAGCATTTAAGAAGGAGCCTCAACACAGAGCTAGTTTACACTGAAACTCTGGGTAAATGGAGAATCTGACTTCCAGAGTTAGCACACCAAAATACTCAAATGCTCAGACTTCAACAAGGCATACATAAATCATAAAAGATGGTCCATTCAAAGGTATACAATAAAACAACAGAAGAAACACAGATATTGGAACAAAGACTTTAAATCAACTCTCCTGAATAAGTTCAGTGAGCTAAAGGAAAACATGGACATAGAACTAAAGGAAACCAAGAAGACTAATGATTGAACAAAACGAGGAGTTAGTAATTTTAAAAATAAACCAAACATAAATTTGGGGGGATGCAAAACCCAATAATAGAGATTAAAAATACACTAGAGTGACTCAATAGCATATTTGAACAAGCATGAGAAAGAATCACTTAACTAGAAGACAGGGTAATTGAAATTATTCTGTCTAAAGTTTGGAAAAGAAAAAAGAATGAAAAGATAAGCAGTGACTAAAATATCTCTGGGACAACATGAAGTGTACCAAAATATGTACTATGGGAGTCCCTTGAAGGAAAAGAGAAAAAGAAAGAAGCAGAAAGAATATTTGAAGAAATAATGTCTAAAAACTTTCCAAAATTGATGAAAAATATGAATAACAACATCCAAGAAATCCAATGAACTCTTAACAGGAAAACCCAAATTGATGTACATCAGGACATATCATAATTAAAATGTTAAAATGAAAGATAGAATTCTAAAGGCAATAAGAGAGAAACAACTCATTATAAACGAGGGATCCTCAATAAGATTAAGTTCCTATATCTCCTCAGAAACCATGGAAGTTAAAAGGCAGAGGCATGATACATTTAAAATATTAAAAGAGAAAAAATGCCAGCCAGGAATTCTATACTAGGAAAACTCCTTCAAAAATGAAGGAGAATTTACGACATAGCCAAATAAACAAGAACTGAGGAAGTTTGTCACCACTAGAGCTGGCCTACACAAAATGCTAAAAGGAGTTCTTCAAATTGAAAGGAAAGACCACTAGACAGTAACTTAGAGTCATATGAAGAAATAAAAAACTCCAAATAAAGGTAACTACATGGATAAATACAAATGGTAATATTTTTGTATTCTGGGTATGTAGCTCTATTTTTTATTTCTTACAACATCTAAAATACAAATGCATAAGAAATAATCATATTTCTATGTCTCTGGGCATGCAAAATGTAAAGTGGCAATGTGTGACAATAACAACATGAAAAGAGAGGAAGGAGAGTGTAGGAGTACTGATTGTGTATGCTATTGAAGTTAAGTTGGTATCATATCAAACTGTTTGTTATAGGTTTAGGATGTTAAATACAAGCCTCATGGTAACCACAAAGGGAGTATTTAAATACATACAGAAAAGGAAATGGGAAGGGGATCAATCTGTTTCACTACAAATGATCAACTATATATAAAAGAAGACTGTAATGGGGGAAAAGAGGGACAGAAAAGTAAAAGACATATAAAAAATATAGGGCAAATGGATGAAGTAAGTCCTGCCTTATTAATAGTTACTTTTAATGAAAATGGATTAAACTCTCTATTCAAACTACACAGATTGACAGATTGGATAAAAAAGAATAGCCCAACTATATGTTGTTCACAAGAGACTCACTTTAGACCCTAAGACACAAATAGGTTGAAAATGAAAGCACAGAAAAAATATCCATGCAAAAAATAACCAGAAGAGAGATGGAATGTCTATATTAATGTTGTCCAAAATAGACTTTGTCAGAATCTGATACAAGACAAGGGAGGACACTTTATATTAATAAAAGGGTCAAATCCACCAAGAAGATTTAACAGTTATAATCGTATATTCACCTAAACAGAGAGCCCAAAAATACATGAAGCAACATCGGCAAAGCTGAAGGGAGAAGTAGACAATTCTACAAAAATAGTTGGTGACTTCAATACACCACTTCTGATAATGGGTAATGTCTAGACAAGATCAATAAGGAAACCAAGGACTTGAACCATACTTTAAACAAACTAGACCTAACAAACATATACAGAATACTGCATCCAAAAAACAGCAGAAATCACATTCTTCTGATGTTCACATATACCATTCTCCAGGATAGACCACATGTTAGACCACAAAAATAGTCTCAATAAATATAAAAGATGGAGATTATACAAAACATTTTCTCTGGCCACAGTGGAATGAAACTAGAAATCAATTAAAGAATGTAACTGGAAAATTCCAAAAATATGTGAAAATTAAACAACATTTCTTTTAAAAGATTTATTTTATTTATTTATTTCTCCTCACCCCCTCATTGTTTGCACTTGGTGTGTCTGTTCGTCTTCCTTGTTTCTTTAGGAAGCACTGGGAGCCGAGCCTGGGACCTCCGAAGTGGGAGGGAGGCATCTAATCACTTGTGCCACCTATGTTCCTTGCTTTGTTGTGTCTTTCATTATGTTTTTCCTCCCTGTGTCTCTTATTGCATCATCTTGTTGTGTCAGCCAACTGCATCTGCCTGTCACGTCAGCTCGCGGTCTTCTTTAGGAGGCACCAGGAACTGAACTGGGGACCTCCCATGTGATAGGCTGGAGCTCAATTGCTTGAGCCACATCTGGTTCCAACTCACTTTTAAATGACCTATGAGTCAAAGAAGAATTTGTGTGGGAAATCAGAAATTGTCTTGAGATAAAGGGAAATGAAACACAGTCTGCCAAAACTTATGGGATGCAGCAAAGGCTGTGTTCAAAGGGAAATGCACAGCTATAAATGCCTATATTAATAAAGAAGAACAATCTCAAATCAATAATCTAAACACACATCTAGAGCAACTAAAAAGGAAGAGCAAACTAAACCTAAAGTTAATAGAAGGAAAGAAATAATTACTATTAGAATGGCGATAAATGGAATAGAGGATATTAGAGCAATCAAGAGGATCAATGAAACCAAAAGTTGCTTCTTTGAAAACATCATAAAATTGACAAACCTCTAGCTAGACTAAGGGAAAAAAGGGAGATGACAAAAAAGCTAAAATCCAGAATGAAATGTGAGACATTTCTATAGATCTTGCAGAAATTAAGAGAATTGTAAAGATAAAGCTATGAACAATTATATGCCAAGAAATTAGATAACCAGGATGACATGGACAAATTCCTAGAAAAAAACACAACTTACTTAAACTGACTCAAAAAAATATAGAGGATCTCAACAGACCTATAATAAGTAAAGAGATTGCATCAGTAACAGAAAATCTCCCAACAAAGAAAAATCCAGGACAAGATAGCTTCACTGGTGAAGTCTACCAAACACTCAAAGAAGAATTCACATCAATCTCTGAATACTTTTGAAAAAATTGATGAGGTTGGAAATCTCTCTAACTCATTCTATGAGGTCAATATTTCCCTAATACTAAAACCAGAGAAAGATATCACAAGTAAGGAAACCTACAGACCAATTTCTCTTATGAATATAGATACAAATATTCTCAAAAAAATTCTAGGAAATCAAAACCAACAGCATATTATAAGGGTTAAATTGGTTATAATTATATACCATTACTGTGTTCGATTGAATTGTGTACCCCAGTTTGGACATGTTCTTGGTCTTTATCTGCACTCTGGTAGATATGGACCCATTGTAAATAAGCTCTCTTGAAGTTGTTATTTCAGGTAAAGTGTGGCCCACCTACATTATGTTTGGTTTTAATCTGGATTACTGTAGTTCTTTTATAAGCAGATTGAAACTCAGACATAAAGAGAGAGAGAGAAAAAAAAAAAAACACACATAGAGGGGAAAAAGCTGGAAGTCAATGGAACCCAGAAGAGAAAGGAAAAGATGTGACTATGTGCATTGCCATGTGACAGAAAAGTTAAGGACCTAAGGATTATTGGCAGCCAGTCCCAGAATGCCACAATATTCAGGGATAAAGCAGTGCCTTGCTGATGCCTTGATTTTTTATTTCTCCAACCTTCAAAACCATGAAGCAATAAATTTCCATTCATTAAGCCAATCCGTTGTATGATATTTGTTTTAGCAGCCAGGAAACTAAGGCAATGCCTTCCTAGAATTTATCCCAGGAATTCAAAGGTGATTCAACATAAGAAAATCAATGTATTAGACCATGTTAACAGAAAGAAGGGAGAAAAATCACACAATTATCTCAATTGATGCAGAAAAGGCATTTGGTGAAATCCAACATCTGTTTATCATAAAAAACACTCAGATAAATAGGAATAGAAGGTAACTTGCTCAATATAATAAAAGTTATATATGAAAAACCCACAGCTAACATTATACTCCATGGTGAAAGACTGAAAACCTTCTCCCTGAGGTCAGGAACAAGACAAGAATGCCTGCTTTCACCATTGCTCTTCAACATTGTATTGGAATTCTTGCCAGAACAATTGGGCAAGAAAAAGAAATGAAAGTCATCCAAATTGGAAAGGAAGAAGCAAAAGTATATTTGTAGATGACATGATCCTTTATATAAAAAATTCCAAAGAATTCACAAGAAAACTACTAGAGCTAATAAACATATTCAGCAAAAGTCACAGGCTAAAAGATTAATGCAAAATTCAGCTGTGTTTTTATGAGTCATCAAAGAATATCCCAAAATGGAAATTAAGAAAACAATTCCTTTCACAATAGCTTGTAAAAGAATAAAATACATAGAAGTAAATTTGACCAAGGAGGTGAAGGGCTTGTACACTGAAAACTACAAAACATTACTGAATATATATACAAAGATCTAAATAAATGGCAAGATAGCCCATGTTCATAGAGTGGAAGACATTAGTATTACGATATCAGTACTACTTGAAGGGATCTACAGAGTCAGCACAATACCTATCAAAATGCCAACAGCCTTTTTTTGCAGAAATGGAAAAACTTATCCTCAAGTTCGTATAGACTCTCAAGGGGCTCCAGATAGCTAAATCAATATTGCAAAAGAAGAACAAATTACACTTCCCAATATCAAAACTTACTACAAAGCCACAGTAATCAAAACAGTATGGTACTGGCATAAAAAAATAGATATATAGATCAATGGAATAGAATTGAAAATTCAAAAAATAAACCAATAAATCGATGACCAACTGATTTTCAAAAAGGGTGCCACACAAATTAATTGGGGGAAAGAACACCATTCAACAAATGGTGTTGGGGTAACTGGATATCCACATGGAAAAGAATGAATTTGTACTCCTACTTCACACTATATACAAAAATTAACTCTAAATGGATCTAGGACCATTAGGACATAAGAGTTGAAACCATGAAATTCTTAGAAGAAAACATAGGGGCACACCTTCATAACTTTGGATTTGGTAAAGATTTCTTAGAAATGACACCAAAAGCATGAACAGCAAAAGAGAAAATAGATGAAATGGACTTCAAAATTAAAAGCTTTTGTATGTCAAATGATACTATCAAGGAAGTGAAAAGAAAACATACAGAATTGGGAAACATAGTAGCTAACCATATATCTGATAAGGGTTTAATATCCAGAATATATAAGTACATCTCAATAACAAAAAAAAAAATTGGCCAATTAAAAATGGACAAAGAACTTGTGCAGACATTTCTCCAAAGAAGGTATACAGATGGTCAATAAGCACATAAAAAAATGCTTAACATCTTTGGTCAGCAGGCAAATGTGAATCAAAACCATGAAGTACCACTTCAAATCCACTAGAATGGCTAATAAAATAAAATAAAATAAGAAATTTTGGTGAAGATGCAGAGAAATTATAACACATATACATTGTTGGTGGGAGTGTAAAATGGTGCAACCACTGTGGAAATCAATTTGGCAGTTCCTCAGAAAGTTGAACATAGTATTATTGTATGATCTGATTATTCTGCTTGTTAGTATATACCCCAAAGAATTGAAAGCAATACTAGCACAGATATTTGTACACCAATGTTCATATCATCACTATTCAAAATAACCAAAATGTGGAAGAAACCCAAAGCTTCATCAAAATATGAATTAATAAACAAAATATGGTATAGATGCTCAATGGAATATTATTAAACCCTAAAATGGAATGCAGTTCTGATATATACCACAACATGGAAGACATCATGGTACATGAAATAAGTCAGATACCAAAACACCTTGTCTCGTCTTGCTTTTACAAAATACTTATAATAAGCAAATTCATAAACACAGATCACAGGTTACAGTTTACCAGGGACCAAAGAGGGAGGCAAATGGGGAATTATCTCTTAAAAGGTACAGAGTTTCTGTTTGAAGTGATGAAAAAGTCTGGGAGATGGATCCTGGTGAAAGTAGCACAATATCATGAAAAAAATAATACCACTGGATTGTACACTTGGAAGTGGTTAAAATGGGAGATTTTGAGTTACATATATGTTACTACAACAAAAACGTTTTTTTTTTTAAATTGCACCCCTAGCATTCTAAACCTACCTTTCCAATATGGAAGTTTCTAGCTACATGTGACTATTGAGCACTTGAGTTGTGGCTAGGGTGAAATTGAGATGTGTTGTAAGTGCAAAATACAACACACACACACACACACACATATAAGCTTTAGATTATATAAATGTTACATCAGAAATATAGGGAATTCCCATATACCCCACTGCCTCCCCCTTCCCCACTTTCCCCCATTAACAACATCTTTCATTAGTGTGGTACATTTGTTACAATTGATCAACACATTTTGAAGCATTGCTAGTAACCATGGTCTCTAGTTTACATTATAGTTTACACTTTGTACCATACAATTTTATAGGTTTTGACAAAATGTATAATGGTCTGTATCTGTCACTACAATGTCATGCAGGACAATTCCAATGTCTCAAAAATGTCCCATGTTATATCCCATACCACTGATCTTCCCCTGCCACTGTTGGACCCTTCTGTGATCCAAAACCTCCCCAAAAACAAAGCCAAAAAGTAAACAAATAAAAATAATAATAAAATAATAATAATAATCAATTAGAAATAAAATACAAATTAGTAAAAATAAAATAAAATTTTAAACACTTTGCACACAGAAAAGAAATTTCTCTATTATTGTTTACATTGATTACATGTTTAAATAATATTTGATTGTATTGAGCAAACTAAATTATTAACAGTATGTTGACTTGCTTCTTTTTACTTTTTGAATAGGGATACTAGAAAATTTTAAATTACATATGTGGATGACATATTTCTATTAGACAGCACTGCTTTGAAACTTGGAATTGTGTTGTATGCATGTATTTATGCACACTTGCAAGTTTGTGTGCTTTGGGCAGTGAGGCATCAGTTATCAGGCATATTGTATTTTCTTCCCAATTATATACGTGAGACTATTTTGCATAAGGGGTAGAAATAGAGGCAAGGTGTGAAGGGAGAAGTTATTTAGAATGTTGAAACATACACAGATATACACAGAGGCACATAGAAAGGGAGATACATAGATATTAATTTGCTCATGAGTGCCTACAATGTGCCTGGGACTTTATGATGTTATGTCTCACTTGATATAAAACTTTTGATATAATTTATTCACTCTTTAAAAATATAAGAAAACTGAACCAGTAAAATGATAGACTCAAGATTCAAAATCTGGTCTATTTGTTTGCTCCAAAGACCATATATCTTTCAGCAATTTTATGATGTAAAGTTATTACTTTCCAAAAGACAAGGGTAAACTGTTTCTAGATGCATAGCCTCACCCAAATCCCATGGTCTCCCAAAAATCAGATATACCTGTCTCACTCTGAAGCCCCAAAGTCTTTCCTGCATTACTCATTCCCATATTTTACTATGACTTCTATTAAAAGGGTAAGAAAATGCAAATTTTTTTTTCAAAATTGAATTTGAATATACACGTAAGACAAATAGTACTGAGGTTGGAGAGGGTAAAGTCTTGTTAGAGCCATCTGATCCTTAGGACATGGGCCAGCTTGGGTGATTGGATACATGAACCAGGCCAAGCTCCCAGACTGAGTTCAAAACAACCATTCTTTGAAGTAGTGTCTTTTCATGAACATTTCTTTCTTCCTTTATAGGCCTACAGAGATGGGAATCTGTTGGATGACATGCAACCTGCCCTTTCAAAGCTCTTCAAGGACCCTG
>JAQZBX010101538.1:0-11250 GCA_029593785.1 Cabassous unicinctus
TTTTTTCACTGAAGAACAAAACCAAAATTTATTTGTGTTTTTATGCACAGCATCAAACTTTTCTAGTCCCAGTTATTCTAAAAAATACAAAAACATGAGGAAACAATTATATTAATTTAATTATAGTAGCTAAGATATTTCAGAGTTAAATAAGTATAAATTAAAAAAATATTTCCCTGTAACCCATTAGATTGCTAAGTTTATATTTATTACTTCACTCTGTTTTCATAAAAAACAAAAGTAAGTTGTATAGAAGAGTCCCGTACATAAAAGAAAATGTATTAGAAGCTTCTAGGTAATTATAGTTTGTTATGTTATAACTAATTCCCTATGAATATACATAAGATTAAATTTGCCATTATGATTTAATTATACAGTCATTAGAAGAAGGAAATTACTAATGAAATCAGCTTTAAAAATGGTAGATCATCTGCAAAACCACTTACAAGACACCATAATATTTAAAAAACATGATTCTTATAGATTTTGAAGATTTTCTTCAACACAGTTAATAGCATTATTATTTAATTATGGAAAAACTTAAAATGTACCAATTTAAAACATTATGTACAGTTTTAAATTGCATTTTGTATCAAATATAGGATTGAAATGTGAAATTTTGATATATAATTTATTTTCCAGCATCTGGATTTTCTGATGGTGAGCTTCCACCTTTCCTTGTAAAGGCTCTTTTTCTTTTTGTTTTCCCCTATGTACATACTTTTTAAATTTTTAATGGTTAATTTTCCCTGCGTGGTTACATCGATTTACAAAAAGAGGTGAAGAAATTATAAGTATGGGTAATACAAATCCCAATGTTAAATTTAAATGTTTAAACATTACTCAAAATCCAAAATTTATAATAATTTTACTTTTCTGGCTTTACTGAAAGCAAACTTGGCAGTCAATTTTTTTTTTATTTTTTTATTTTAAAAAATGCTTATATTGCATAAATGTTACACAAAACTTACAGGAATTTTCATGTTCCCCACCTCCCACACCTCCCATAACATTCCACATAAACATCTTTCATTAGTGTGGCACATCACCTGCAATGGATATACACATCCTGGGGCTCTGCTCCTAAGCATGGACCATAGTTCATATTGTAGACCACACTCTCTCCCACACAGTTCTGCATGTTATATGCTGATGTAAAATGGCCTATATTTGTCATTGTAATGTCACTCAGGATAACTTCACTGAATTCGTTTAATAGTTACAGAAGATTTGTTCTGGAATTTTTTTTTTCTTTTTGATTCTTTCCATAGAGCAGCATGTTATGTGCAAATAGAAATAATTTTACCATTTCCTTTCTAGTTTGGATGTCTTTTAGTTCTCTTTCCTGCTTAATTGCTCTGGCTAAAACTTCTAGTATAATATTAAATAGCAGTGTTGAAAGTGGTCACACTTATCTTATTCCTGACTTCAGGGAGAATGATTTCAATCTTTCATCATGGAATATGATTAGTTGTGGATGTTCATATGTACTCTTTATTATGCTGAGGAAATTCCCTCCTATTCCTAGATTTTGTGTGATTTGTTTTCATTAAAGCATGATAGGTTTTGTCAAATATCTCTCTTGTGTCAATTGAGATACTCATGTGTTGTTTTTCTCTTAATATGGTATATTACATTGATTAATTTTCTTATATTCAATCACCCTGGAATTTCTTGAATAATTCTCACTTCATTATATATAATCTGTGGGATTTGGTTTGCTAGTATTTGTCGAAGATTTTAGCATTTGTATTTACACTTGATATTGTGATGGCCTTACCTGGCTTTAGCATCAGTGTAATTCTAGACTCATAAAATTAGTTAGAAAGCGTTCTCCCCTTCACTTTTGTTGTTGTTGTTGAAGAGTTTGCCAGGATTGGTGTTAACTCTCCTTTTAATGTTCAGGAGAATTCACCAATGAAGCCATACAGTCCTTGTTACTCCTTTATTGCGGGTATTTGATTACTCATTCTCTCTACTGTTCTTGGTCTGTTGAAAGCTTCTATTTCTTCTTGAGTCAGTATAGTTATGTTGTGCATATCTAGGAATTTGTCCATTCAAATTTTTCACATAGATTGTCTAATTTGTTGTCATAACACAAATATATGTAGTATTATCTTCTAATCATTTTTAAAGTTATTTCTGTAATGTCAGTAGTAATCTCCTCATTTTTACTGCCATGTTATTTTATTGCTCAGCTCCAGAATTTCTGTTTGGTTACTTCCTATAATTTCTAAGTCTTTGATGAAATTCTCATTTTAATCATATATTATTTTCTTGATTCCTGTTTATTCTTTGTCCATGGTTTCTTTAGCTCCTTGAATATATTAAGACACTTATTCTAAAGTGTCTAGTAAATAAATGTCACAGATTTATCAGGGATATTTTCTGTCCTAATTATTATTTGACATGGCAATCTTTTCTTTCAATGTTTTGTAAGTTTCTTCTGAAATTTGGACATTTGAATATTTTAATGTTTTAGCTCTGGAATTCAGATTCTCTCACTTCCACAAGTTTGCTTTATGATTTTAATTGTTGGAGGGGGTATTAGTGTATTTATTCAGTGTTGTTTCCAACCTAATTTTGCAAAGACTATAATCCTTAATATATGTAAACACTTAAGTCTGTTTCATTAGCTTTCATTCTGCTACTGTTATGACTGAGATTCCTTAAATGTCAGGAACTAAAAGAAGAACAAAAAACACCTCCTCAAAGTTTACCTTTAGAGCTCAGAGAGACTTCCCCTTGGGACCAATTTCAGTGGGGAAATTTTTAACAGTTCCCTATTATGTTAGGGGCTTCATAAAAGAATTTATATATATGATCTACAAGGTTGACAATTTTTTTTCTATTCTATTCTACTAGTAAGTTTATTATAATTGATGTTGAATTTTATCATATGCCCATTTTCATTATTCTCTTAAATTATAATCATTTTAATTACATAGATTGATTATCATATATGAAATCAGCCTTGAATTCTTGCATGTATGTTCCTGCATATACACAGTAGCCCTTTAGTTGTGAACAAATTTTTAAAAATAGTATAACTTTTACAAACTTCCCAAATCTTATGATTAAGCTCAACATGTTTTACAGTAGTATACACGAGTGTAAATAGTTTTGGGAATATATGGTTTCTTGCACTTAATACTATGCCTGTTAGATCCATCCTACCCTTTGTCCTTCCTTCTCCTTCTCATTCTTCAAATGTGGTATAAAATTCATTGTATGATTTGTTTGCCAGGGCTATTGTAAGAAAGTACCAGAGACAGTTTGCTTAAATAAAAGAATTTTTTTTTTATCTCACAGTTCTGAAGGCTAGAAGTCTAAATCAAAGTATTGGCAGGACCATTCTTCCTCTGAAATGTTTAGAGTTCTGGCAATGGCTAGAAATCCATGATGTTCCTGAACTGTGATATAATTCCATCTCTGCCTTCATCATGTAGCCTTATCTATTCCTCTTTTACTGTGTCCAAATTTGCTCTATTTATACAAATACCAGTCAAAATCTGATTGAAATCTCACATTGGTTATGATTTGTTCTGATGTAAAATTCCTCCCCAGCTGAAGAACAGTGAAACCTAGAAACAAGTGATCTGCTTCCTAAATACAATTTTGTGATGGGTCATAAAACAGACATTCCCATCCAAGTAAAGAGAAATTGAAAGAAAAAAAAAGGAGTCATAGATCTCAAACAAAAATCCCATTAGTTACAAGGCTTGGGAGTAGTCTGTGTCTTGATGCCTTGTCCCCTTGGCCTGATGGAGTGACAGCCCCAATCTCTCCAAACACCTGGGTGGTGGTCATGTCTTTTCTGAACCCAGGGGAAGATATCCCACCTTCTCAGTACATGAGGGTAGGACTGCTTTCTTTGATCCTAGGAACTACTTTTAGTCCAGATATCTGTGTCTTTGATTCTGTCCTTAAAGTAATTCTTCCCTTATTTCATCCCATCTTTGTACATTTCAATCCAGGCTGGCAGTGTTTCTGTTGATGCAAAATTCTCAAGAACCTTGCTGGTTTCTGTACAATCAATGGAATTTCAAACTATTAGATGGGAGGTTATAGTACAGATTATCTTAAATAACACAAGCATATTGCTGACATTTTCTGTATCTTTTACTCATTAGTGCTTTCTAAAGACTTTTCACATATAGTAAACTTTTGTAAGTGACCTAATATTCTGCCTTTAACTTGAATAGTAAGTTTTCACAGATATTTCCTGATCCTATGTAGGGCAGCTTTGACCTCTTTGTTCCTTAAGCTATAAATCATGGGATCCAACATGGCTATTATCATGTTGTAAAACACAAAGCCGGGGAAGTGGGTGTGGCTCAATCGATAGAGCTCCCATTTACCATATGGGAAGCCCCGGGTTCGCTTCCCGGGGCCTCCTTGTGAGGGCAGGCCAGCTCGCGCAGTGCGGTGGGCTGATGCAGCAAGACCTCACAGCAAAGGGGAGATAAGCAGACACAGAAAATACACACAGCAAATTGACATGGCAAACACAAGCAACAAGGAGGGGATAAAGAAATAAATAAATAAAACTTTAAAAAAAAAACAAAAAAACACAAAGGCCATTTTACCTGTATCAAAAGAGTGACTGGACTTGGGCTGCACATACATAAAAAATAAAGTCCCATATAACACAAGCACCATTGTCAGATGAGATCTACATGTGGAGAAGGCCTTTTGCCTGCCTTCTGCAGTGTTCATCCTGAGGATGGTCTGAAGGATCAGCATGTAAGACAAGAGTACTATTAGAAGAGATTAAACCAGATTAAATGCTAAAAAAATCGATATTATCAACTCAATATCACATGTGCTTGAGCACAGCAAACCTAACAATGGAAGACTGTCACAGTAGAAATGATTTATGATATTACAGCCACAGAAGGATGAAATAAAATCTCTATGGTGGTTAGCAGGGACAGAAAGGCACTATAGAGATAGGGGATTGCCAATAGCACCCAGCATACTTTCTGGGACATCACAAATGTGTAGAGCAGAAGGTTACAGATGACCACATAGAGGTATTAGGCCATTGATAAAAGAACGAAAAATTCCCTAGTGATGAACATGATGAAAAAAGCTAGCTGTGCAGCACAGCACTTATAGGAGATCATATTTGGTTCACCATAAAATTCCCCAACATTTTGGGTCCCACAGTTGTTGAGGAACCAAGATCAATGAAAGCCAGGTGTCGGAGGAAAAAGTACATTTGTAGCCCAGAGTCCATTTTGGTGAGGACGATCATGCCCAAGTTGCCCACCACTGAGATCACGTAGATGATGAGGAGCAGCCCAGATAACCCTGAGCCTCCTGCTCAGGGTTGTCTGTGATCCCTTTCAGAATGAATTCATTCAGCACTGTTTGATTTTGTGTGTCCATCCAAGCCATTAAGGACACTTACTGTGGGAAGAAACATTAGAAGTGTCATTGGATTTCAATAGAGGTCACTTGGTAAAATTTCAGGATGCAAAGTCATTATGGATAAGATAAATCCATTTAAAAATTTTTTGGATTAAGTAATTTAAAGTAAGACATACGTCCATCACTGATAATAGAACCACAGTTAGAAGCTATCACAACATGAGATATACATAACAGATATTTTATTTGCATGTCAGATTCTGGTCACCATCCCAGGATATATAAAATTACTTCATAATTCTGTCAGCCATAGCACATGTGATAAGTCTGGCCTTCTGTGGAAATTCTGACAATTTTTTTTATTTTTAAAACTCATATAATTGTTTAAAATATATCAATTTTTATAAAGAAATTATAATAAAAAATAATAGCCGTTCACTCCTTTCCTTTACAGTTCAGTCCGAATATCCAGAGAAACCCATATTAACTCACTTAGTAGATTTTGCTTTACTTCCTCTCATTCTTAACTCCACATATAAATACTACTCTCATTTCATTTTTAAATTCTATTATCACTCCATTCTGTAATGATATGTAAGAATCTAGCTCATTTGCAGGAGACCCCAACATGCCTTCTATAATACATTTAAATCACTTTAAAATTATGTATCCCAAATTGCAACATTATTCTGAATTATATAATCCTCATAACTCATCCTCTGCAACTCATCCAAGGAGGTCAGTTTAACCCTGTTTTTACAAAGGTATAAACAATAGCTTTGTCCCACCATTTAAACAACATCAATATATCATTAATATCAACTTTAAAAAGTAACCTCTAGGGAAGCGGGTGTGATAGAGCTCCCGTTTACCATATGGGAGGCCCAGGTTTTGCTTCTGGGGCCTCCTTGTGAGGGCAGGCCGGCCCGTGCTGAGCACTGGGCTGATGCAGCAAGACCTCACAGCAGGAAGCGGGTGTGGCTCAATCAATAGAGGCCCCATTTGGCATGTGGGAGGCCCCGGGTTCCCTTCCCAGGGCCTCCTTGTGAGAGCAGGCCAGCCTGTGCGGCACGGTGGGCTGATGCAGCAGGACCTCACAGCAAGGGGGAGATAAGCAGACACGGAAAAAAACACACAGCGAATGGGCACAGCAAACACAAGCAGTAAGGGGAGGATAAATAAATAAATAAATAAATCTTTAAAAAAAAAAAAAGTAACCTCTAATCTACTTTCTGTCTCTATGAATTTGCCTATTCTAGACATGTCACATGCAAATAGTCTTAATTGAGATTTTTAAATTGGTCAAATTAAGATTATACTGGTTACTTTGAAAGGAAAGGGGGAGAAAGAGGAAGAAAGAATGGTAGGAAGAATCTGAAATGACTCTAAAAATGTCAGAACTAGTACTCTATAGGTGATTGCATCAGCAGAGATATGTACACATATTATTTTAAAATTATAAAACAAAAAGGACAAACACTCATACACCCCTCATCCCTCAAAGCTAACAAAACCATGAGCCCTTATAAATGTTCCAGTAATAATTGGATAAAATACGGCATATTATTTCAGTAAAGAAACACTAAATTCCCAATACAAGGATATCAGTGAATCATAAATTTGTGGTTGAATATGAAATCACTGTTATGAAGCTTGTTATAACCTTTGAATATGTTTTCTATCTTTGCTACTTTATTATAATTATATCCCACTATCCCAGATTCTCAAATACATGGACAAAATCCTACGGGCTGAGCTACATGGTTTGCACTGTAGCTGTGTCATAGTACAGGGGCCTGTGGAGAGGTCTGGAAAGGTCTCATACTTTTCCCAGTCCCAAACATAGTTTTCCCTCTTTACCTGTGATGTGTAAAATTTGTATCATGGAAAGCAGGTAAGGAAGAACATTTTCCTTAATGCATTTACGTATACCCAGAAAAAAGGAAAGGGAATACCCAAGCCTGGAGCTGTGGAATATTTAAGACATGGCTAGTTCACCAATACTGAAAGGAGAATATACACATCTGACATAATTCATCTAAGGACTGACTTTCCCTGAACCTTTAATTGTGCTGATTGTAAACTCAGTTTGGACCTCATTGAAATATATTCAAAGGTACTTCCAAGCCCTGAATCTCACTATCCATTTGGAAATGCAGGAAAATTTAAAATAAATATAGTTGAGCTAAAATATTTTATTGTTGTGCCCAGATTAATATATTAGCCTAAGCCAAAATGTCTAATATTTTTTCACTTTGCCATTAATTTAGTATTGCGAACATGACTGTTGCACAAACCTCTTTCTCCCCACTTCCTATGACATTGGGCAACATATGGACAACTGTGTCCAAGCTGCAGCTTCTCTGACCTTCATTGGGACAATTCCAAGAAGATTTCTTCAAGGCATGTCAAAGCATTTCAAGTGATTGAGCCACACATATGTACAGGAGTAGCTTGCTCTCTATTGTACACTTTCTTAGCTTTTCTCCCCTCCCTGTCAAACGTTTCCCATTCCTACATTTATACTTCCAGGAAACACCTACCAATTAAACACCATAGGCCAAGTTCTTGTCAAAGGGTCTATTCAAGAGGGAATTTAAACTCTGACAATCTTCATCTCTTCTACGATTGGTAAAATAAGAGCACAGATATCCGTGGCACTAATGAAGTTCTGTAGATGTAATTAAAGGGGGCAATAATAATAAGTCACATTATTGAATAACTGGAAGCTCCCATTGAAAAATATTAGTATTTGTAACATAAATGTTACTCAGCATCAATAACCCTGACCTGACCATCAACATCTTTGCTAAGACCACATTCTAGATGAAGCTTTTAAACAATGTTTACTCCTTTCCCCTTCAGAATTTTCATTGCGTACATTTCCGGTGTCAATATAGAAATCATAAAAAAATGAAAGAGATGTTTTGCTTTCCTCAAAGAGAATAATAATTGTGCTAAATTTATCAATTTACTCCAGAAAACATTGTGAAATGAGAATATGAATATGGATGGTATAATGTAAAAAGTCTGGCATTGATACTATTGTCATTTCCATAGGTTTAATTGAAGCCATGAGTCAAAATTTGTCACTGGAGTTAATCTGAAAATCATGAAAACTGGGTCCCTCTACTCACCTCAAATGAGCAATGTGTTATTGCTCCCCCATGTGGTTGCTAGCTTCACTGAAATAGTGTCTCTCCCTTTTGAGATATACCTTGGAAACTTGAATGAAATTTGTTATTTTTCCCAAAGCATCTGAGACCAGGAAACTATTTCACTGGGTATTTGTTAATTACCTAGTATAACTTTGATTTCCCTCTTGAAAAATATTCTTTTATACGAGTTTCCCTGCTTTCCTGTGCTATTTAGTATAAGCACTTCTCAACCATCTTAATTTAAGCATATTATATTTTGGAAATATACTTTAATCTCTTCCAAATTAGTTCAACATTCAGTATTTGCTGTTAAAGAGTTAATCTTTGTTAAATATTTCATTCAAAAATTATTTAATTTTGGTTCACAAACACTGAAAAGTTTCAGACTTTGCTTTTGTTGCCACCTTTTCACAAAGTTCAGAAACTCAAAGCCACCAGAAACACATCAAGCATCTTAGAATTGTTTGACAAAGCTATTAATTTATTAATTCACTATTTGATGTTTTAAAATATTAGATAAATATATATGTATATAATATTATATAGATAATGTTTTTCCAGCGATAAATAGAGAGCTTTTTAAAGAGGTTGATATGTAGAGTGACCTCCAGCTATTTTTTTTTAGCTGACACAGGCTTCCACTTCAGTATCTACTTACCATTATCTTTGGGTATGTCAATATTTCTGTGCAAAACACTTCATGTTCCCTGGTATTTTCCCTACCAATTTATATCATATCACTCTTCTCCAGCCACTAAAATAGATTTACACATCAATACTCTTCAGTAACACTGAACCCTCCTTCTTTAATGACATGTTTTATTTCTACCAAAATAAACAAATATTATCCTATTATGGTGATTTCTATTTGATCAGATTCATTTCATTATTTTGCTCTGTTTGCACTTCCTTCCCTTTTAAGTTTAACCTTCTTTTCCTTAAATTGTTCAAAATTTGTTTTTGTTTAAAAGAAATTTTATATTTGTTGCAGTCCGGAATCATTAAAGTTTGATATCTTTGTTTTTCTTGGATAGAGGAATGTGTGGGAAGAGAGCTAACTTATTTTTTCTTGTCTAACTGTACCCAGAACTATGCTAAATATTTCAACATAATTATCTGATTATTCTGCATGAGAGTCTTAAGAAATAGAATTATTTTCACATCTTACAAATGACTTCTATACCAGCAAATCCAAAACACTGCTAAAAGAAATTAAATTACATAATATAAAAATGCATAATTGGCAAGACATCCCATTTTCATGGATAGGAAGACTTCATATTGTTAAGATGTCAATACCATCCAAAGGAATCTACAGATTCAATGCCATGACTCTCAAAATCCAAGCACTTGTTTTTGCAGAAATGAAAAAGCAATCCTAAATTCATATGAAATTTTGCAAGGGGCCTTGAATGGCAAAATCAATATTGAAAAGGTAAAACAAAGTTGCAGGCCTCACATATGCTGTCAGTCAGCTCTGAAAAATACTACACAACTGGTTGGCTTGAACAATAAGACTATATTGGCTCTTAGTTTCAGAAGCTAGAAGTCCCAAATCAAGGCATTTGTAAGGCCATGCTATCTCCCTAAAGTGGGTAGCATTCTGGAAGTGTCTTGCATATAATTCTTGGAGTATCTTCGCTTGTATATTTTCCATGAGTCACATAGCAATTTTGCTCTGTTTGTGTCTGATTTTCTGGTTTCAACTGACCTGTACCTTCTGGCATCAACCCATGGCTTTCTCTAATAACATTCAAATTTCTTTTTCTGACTCTGCTCCTTTGGAATCAAAGTTCACCTTGATGCACTTGTGCCACACCTGGACTAAAAATAACTTTGTCTAAATATTTACAGAATAAATACATTCAGGAATGCAGATTAAGATAGAAAACATGTATTTCATTGAGGTCCATAGTTAAGTATACCATATTTCTACTCCATTATTTCAAAAGTGACTGTGAAGCTATAGTAATAAAAACAGTCATATAATGACATAAAGAAAACAAATGGAATAAAATTGCGAGTTCAGAAGTAATTCCATACATCTATGACTGACTGATATTTCACATGGTTTCCAAGTACATTAATTGGGGCAAAGAATGGTTTCTTTAATAAATGAAGCTGGGAAAACTAGATGTGCAAAGAAAAAAGAATGAACTTTGAATTCTACCTCACACAATCTACAAAATACAACTCAAAATAGATCAGTGACCTAAACATAAGACCTAAAAATATAAAACCCTTAGAAGAAAACATAGAGACAAGCCTTGCTTACATATATATATTTCTACAATAAAAGTTTAAAAAATTATATATATGTTAAACCCAATGATTATTTTACTTTTCTTGTGGCATTTTCTTGTCTATTTTTTAAATAAAAGTAATGAGTATGTCAAAATAGTTCACGTTTGTATAATCAGCTTTTATAGTAATACTCAGTAAAGGCAGATGCTGTAAACATATTTATTGACTAACTGAGAATGAATAATTGAATGGAAAAATGAATAATTAATTCCTCATAAATAATTTTGAAATCAAATAGGTGTTTTTCCTCCAGGGCTTTAAGTGGACCTTAATATTATTTTTATTTTGATTTAGAAATGGTCACAACTTTCATATTTTTCTCTAAATTATTCACGACCTTAAGGCAGGGCACAACTTTTACTTCTTCATCTTGATATTTCTGATATATAATATGGACTCACACATTCCAGGA
>JAQZBX010101539.1:0-11251 GCA_029593785.1 Cabassous unicinctus
TTAGGATCTTAATAACCTTTTAGATAGTAAACGTTAAAATGTAACAATAGGTTAGTGCTGCAATTAGGTATGCTAGTTTACCACAAGTCTGGTTTATCTAACCTTAACATCAGAATAGGAACTTCTAAGCCATAAGTTAAAAGTTAACATCCTGGAACTAAAAGTGCTTATCTAAAGTCTATATTATGCCTGCAATCTTTCTTAGCTATAGAAAGAATGCTTACATAAACTTTACATAACTACAGAAGGAATGCTTACAAGCCTGCCCAAAGAATAGTATATAAAAACTGAGCTATCCTACAATAAAGAAGAATAAAGAGATATACGTGAATTCTCACTCAACTTGGTGTGTGACTCATCTTTTCTCGCCGACTCCCTTAATCACCTTCAGCCTGCTCCCTCGTGCCTCGGCTGGACCGCGGCACTTCCCCTGTCTCATCCTGCCTTTCTTGTACTGCTCTCTTGCATCCAAGAAAGCCAAAGAGATCACATTATCCACAACAAACATGTAAGGTAGATAATAATATCATCTCTATTTTCCAGATGAAAAAAGAAAAATACAGAAAGATGAAATAATTGACCCATTAACACATTTCAAGTAAATGTTGGTGCCACATTTTGAAATCTGGTAATATAATTGTAAAGAATGACCTTTCCTGGTTTCTAAAGGAAAACAACAACAACAATAGAAACAACATGATGGATTTAACATAAACTCTGAGACCGAGACAAAAATAAAAGTATCCTTGCCTGAAGTAATCTAACACTGAAAATTACAGAGAAGAGCAAGATGGCCCTCAGAAATGTGTATGTGGTGAATAAACTCTTGTGCATATATTAGAAAGGAAAAAGGAGATCCCAAGAGAGGAATGGACTCATTCAATACAGAACACACAAACGCAAAAGTCCCAGGTTTTTATTTTAAAAATAAATAGAAAGCATGGGAAAGGAAAGAAAATGGGTTGAAAATACCCATTTGGCAAACCATGCCAGGTATTCAAGGGAACAGAAGGAAGAAAAATTGAGTTAAGTGGTATGTTAGAGTTTAACCACCTTTACCTAGATCTGCATGAAATGGTGGGATAACCTATGAGGGAAATAAAAATGAGTCATTAGATGAACTATTACCAGACTTTATTGCTCCAGGAAAAGAGATGACATAAAAGGACCTTTGAAATATTATTGAAATCCTGATGTTTTTCTAATCTATATTGTAAATATATGCTCAAAGGTTATCATTGCCTTGGTGAGTTGAAAATAATTTGAGATCAAGAATACAAGAGGAACAACCAGCAAGATGGTAGCAGAGTAAAGAGCTCCTAGAATCAGCTCCGCTTTGGGGCAGTTGGTAATCACCCAGAGCAATCTAGAGCATTTGTTTGGGGGCTCCAGCAGAGCAGAAGTGCATCCTGCAACATCCTTGAAAGAATGGAAGGAGGAGACTGTCCATCTGCAGAGAAGATTCATAAATAGAGCACTCCACACCATGGAGGCTGGTGCCCATCCTCCACTGGAGGCACAAGCCACTTAGGGAGCTGTTCCGTGGCTGGAATTGGAAGCTCCACTTCCCAAAAACAGAAGAGGAAGAGACGGTTGGGCACCAACTTCAGCTACTGATTAGTAAATTCGTTGGGATAAAGTTTGAATCTGTCCAAGTCAGAAAGAAGCCGGTAGCTGTTATCTTAACACTGCACCTGACACTGGGGGAAGCAGAGCTGACTGAAAATTGCAGTGCTAGTAGGGACCATCTTCTTTCCATCTAGATCAGATTGCCACTCTAGCCTAAGCCCCAGCATGAGGGGACGTTGGGCTGACTGAAAATCAGTGGTGGTAGAGACCAGCTTCTTTCACCTAGATTGACCTGTAGCACTAGCCTAGGCTTCATCACCACCTCTAACAGGGAGGAAGCTTGCAGGCCCTGCACCAGCCTATCCAGGTAACTGCAGGTACATTTAGCTGGCACAGACTGTATAATCAGAGGTCTACCAGGGTAACTGCGGTCATCTTAGACCTGAACTGCATAGATTGCTGCCCACACCTACAGCTCCATCCCTGCCCCAGACAGGGGAGAAAGGGGCATGAAGCTTCATCAGTCTCTCTGGGCAAACAATATAGACCTGCATGAGTTAGATTATTCCACAAAACTGTGGCTCTGTCCCTACCCCTGGCAAAGGAGAAAGTTGAGAGAAGCTTCACTGGTCCTTGCAGCAATGATAGAAGCTTGAGCCTCGACATCTTATAGCACCAAATACAGCCTTGGCTCCTACTACACAACCAGAAAGGGAGAAATGGCAGGAAGCCCTAAACTAAAGAGAAAAACTGCACCCAGAATAAATACTCTAGTAAGCCAGATGCCAAGACACCAACAAAAAATTACAATCCACACCAAGAAACAGGAAGATATGGCCCTGTTAAAGGAACAAGATAAGCCTCCAGATGACATAAAGGAATTGAAAGAACTAATCACAGATGTTCAAACAAATCTCCTTAATAAATTCAATGAGATGGCTAAAGAAATTAAGGATATTAAGAAGACATTGGATGAGCACAAAGAAGAATTTGAAAGCATACATAGAAAAATAGTAGGTCTTATGGGAATGAAAGGTGCAATAAAAAAATTAAAAAATACACTGGAATCATATAATAGCAAATTTGAGGAAGCAGAAGAAAGGATTGGTGAGCTTGAAGAAATGGCCTTTGAAAGTGAACATACAAAAGAACAGATGAAGAAAAGATTGGAAAAACTTGAGCAAGTTCTCAGGGAACTAAATGACAGCAAGAGATGTGCAAACATACATGTCATGGGTATCCCAGAAGAAGAGAAGGGAAAAGGGGCAGAAGGAATATTTGAAGAAATAATGGTAGAAAATTTCCCAACCCTATTGAAGGACATAGATATCCATGTCCAAGAAGCATGACATACTCCCATCTGAAAAAATCTGAATAGACCAACTCCAAGACACATACTAATCAGAATGTCAAATACCAAAGACAAAGAGAGAATTCTGAGAGCAACAAAAGAAAAGCAATTCATAACATATAAGAGACACCCGATTAGATTAAGTGCTGATTTCTCAACAGAAACCATGGAGACAAGAAGACAGTTGTGTGATATATTTAAGATACTGCAAGAGAAAAACTTTCAGCCAAGAATCTTATATCTGGCAAGATTGTCTTGCAAAAATGAGAGTGAGTTTAGAATATTCACGGATAAACAGAAACTGAGAGAGTTTGTAACCAAGAGAATTGCTTTGCAGGAAATACTAAAGGGTGTGCTACAGCCTGAAAAGAAAAGACAGGAGAGAGAGGCCTGAAAGAGAGATTAGAAATGAAGATTATATCAATAAAATTAACTAAAAGTGTTGAAAGAGTGGTGAAAAGAAAATATGACAAATAAAACCTAAATATCCAGAAATAAACTTGACCAATGATGTAAAGCACTTGTATTCAGAAATCTACAACTCATTGTTAAAAGAAATTTTAAAAAGACCTAAGTAATTGGAAGAACATTCCATGCTCATGGATTGAAAGGCTAAATATCATTAAAATGTCAATTCTACTCAAATTGATGTACAGATTCAATGCAATCCTGATAAAAATTCCACCAGCATTTTTTAAATAAATGGAAAACATGATTATCAAATTGATTTGGAAGGGTAAGGGGTCCTGAATAGCCAGAAACATCTTAAAAAGGAAAAGTGAAGTTGGAGGACTCTCATCTCTGGACTTTAATTCATATTACCTAGCTACAGTGGTGAAATCATCATGTTACTGACATAAAGACAGACACATAGAATAATGGACCTGAATTGATGGCTCAGAAAGAGACACTCACATCTATGGTCATGTGATTTTTGAGTAGTTTGTGAAAATCACCCAGCTTGGGCAGAACAGTCCAACAAATGTGCTGAGAAAACTGGATATCCATAGCAAAAAAAAGGAAAGAATACCCCTCTCTCACACCTTGTACAAAACTTAACTCAAAACGAATCAAAAACCTAAATATAAAAGCAAGAACCATAAAGATTCTAGAAGAAAATGTAGGAAAATATCTTAAAGACCTGGTGGTAGGTGGTGGATTCTTAAAGGAGATAGGAGGACTGACATGGACTACTGATATTTAATATATGTAGAAGTTTTAATTAACTTGACTGTAAAAGTGTGGAAATGTACAGAGTTGATGGTAATACATTTTAGTATGTAACAGCTGGTTCATAAATGGGGATGTGGCTGAAAATGGTAGTCTAGGGATGTAAATAGCAATTGACAGAAAGCTAAAGAATAATCAAGGCACTGAATAGCACAGTAAACACAGAGGTGGATGAGAATTGTGGTTGATGGTACAGACGCAACAGTTTCCTTTGTGGGCTAGAGCGGATGTACATCACTATTGCAGGGTGGTGGGAATGTTGAGAAGCATGGGATAAATACAACTGGAGTGACCTATGGACTGTGGTTAACAGTAATAATATAATATTCTTGCATCTGTGCCAAAGAAGTACTCTGTTGATAATGGGGTAATATGGGAAATGTGTGCCAAATGTACACTCTGGACCTGGTAATAATCAGATGATATTATCTCATAATATGTTTACAAATATTCCACCACGGTGTAGTGGGTTGATAGATGGGTGTTGTTTGGGAATTCTGCACATGTGCATGATTGTTTTGTAGGTTTACAACTTCTGTCATAAAAACATATATTAAAAATAATAATAGGGTGGGTTGGGGGGAAAATACACCAAATATAAGATAAGGACTATAATTAGTAGTAAGATTTTGACAATATTCTTTCATAATTTTAACAAATATTTCACAACAATGCAAGGTGTTGGTGGAAGGTTGATGTATGGGACCCCTGTATGATGTTGTGAATGTTTGCTTTGTAAGTTCACAACTTTTACTATACACTTATTGTTTATGTATGTTCATGTATAAATGATAGAAAAAATAATAATAATAGTGTGGGTTGGGGGAAAATACTTTGGTTAGTAGTAATATTTTGAAGATGCTCTTTAATCATTAGTTTAAAATGTCTAACAACAATAGAAGGTATTGTTGGTAGGGTGAAGTATGAGAGCCCTGTATGATGTTATCTATGTTTGTTTTTTAAGTTCACAACTATTACTATACACTTATTGTTTATGTATGTTCATGTAAGAGTGATATACTTTAATAAATTTAGTAAAAAAGAATACAAGAAGAAATATTTCTGTCCTTGTGTATAATGTAACCTCAGGATGAAGCTAACTTAAGTTTGGCCTTTATTGATCCATATTTAACTCCTCCAAGAGCAAGTCAAGGAGACATTTATAAGTATTTGTAGAATTGAACTTACTTTCTCTTTCATTCTTTTGAATACAAAAGAGTAGTTTCTGGGATTGGAAAAATGAATTCCCAAATATATGGGCAAGATTTTTTGAAACTTGCCTAACTACTATTCCTCCAAAGGAGAGAAAGATTGATGATTGACAAATCACGTGACAGTTCATCACATCAAGTTTAGAGGCAGATCAAAAGTGGATGCTAAATCATGAGTTTCAATATCCTATCCAATTGGATATAGTTTATGAATGCATTTTGTTTAGTCTCATGGGCAATAAAGTAAACAGTGAAACCCATTAGAAGGCTGCTTCAGTATTCATGGCAAGACATAAGGTCTAGTCCTGATCATAAACTCAAGAAATAGAGGGTAGGAGTAAATTTAAGAAGGAGAAGAAATAGCAAAACAGAGATTAATGATTAATAGATATGGAGGAAGTAGAATTGGTCTTAATCCTATTACTGGAGTCCTATATAAGTGGAATAAAATTCAGACACAGAGAGAGGAAGCCATGGGAAGCCAGAAGCTGAAGATCAACAGAATGGGAAACAGAAGGTAGAAGCCAGGAGAGGCTTCCAAATGCATTGCCTTGTGACAGAGGAAGGAGCCCAGGACCAAGAATCACTAGCAGCAAGCCCCAGACGGCCAGTCTCATCTTGAAGACACTTTGATTTGAACTTTATCCTAGTCTAAAAACTGTGAGCTAATAAATTCCAATTGTTTAAGTCAATCCATTGCATTGCATTTGCTTGAGTAGCCCAGAAAACTAAACATGTATCAATCATTTAAGTACTTAAACGCTTTCAATAACTTCCCATTAATTCAACCCAAAGTTAATTCACTGTTTTTAAGTCATGTTTTATAGCATCTGTGTGTTTCAGTTTTGATAAATCAGTGAAAATATGGAACACTTGAGTAAATATCTAGATGATTTCAATGAACAGAAATGTGATTTCCTTTTTATTACGTAAGTATTGTAGCATAGTTTGTTTATAAATCCAAGAAAGTAAAAAAGTTACTAAGCACTAGATGGTTCAGAAATCTGTGAAATTCTTCAGAAACTTAAGGATACAGGAGAATATCCCTGTTTAAAAATAAATGTGTGTTCTTTGGGTGAGCTAAAATTCATCCATATTTAAAAGAGAAAGCATACACATAAAGCAAAATAGATTTAATTGACAAATACACACACACACAAAACGGAAATATCCACATTTTATTCTAAGCAGAAAAAAGGTTATCAGAGATAAGAGCAACGTCTGAGTTTAAATAGTGAGCCATATTTCATCTCTAGTATTATCATAGTGCAACAGAAAACTTAATGAACTAGAATTAGTAAATGAAAAATCTGAGGCAATAAATTAAGAAAATACCTTAAGCCAGTATAATAATTTTTAATCATACCTTTTGTTCATTAATTTAATTCGCCTTCTGATGAGAGTGCTGTTTAGCATTGGCTATAAATGAATTTTTGAAATATTTTCTCTTCAAAGTGTGATTCATATTTTAAAGAAATGACCTAACCTTGGAGATCTCCTTTCCAGTTATAGCTCCATTCTGTTAGAGAACATATGGAGTGACAAAGTATATTGAAATTCTGGCTTAACATTTTACTGGTCCTTTGATTAAGAGCAAATTTTTTAATGTTTTTGAGACTTTGGTTTCTGATTTGTAAAATGTAGATAATAATACACTTTGTAACTTTTTGATAAAGATAAAATGACAGACTAACATGACCAACAATGAGGTGACTCTTAACTATGAGCAATATATATCCTTATTTCCCTGCCAGGGACAATATTTGTTATAATATTTGAAGAAAAAAAAAAAGATTGTTTTCAATACTCAGTGATTCCAATTCCTCCTTTCAATTAAAGCATAGCATTTCTGCTTTCACTTTACTTCAGAGAATAATTTGTCAGGCATACATATCTTAGAAAGAATGATTTTTAGTAACTGTATACCCTCTACCAGGTGATCTAGACAGGGTGCACTTGACTAAACACATTAACACTTTGCTGAGAAGTGAAATTTAATTCTAATTTCTCTAAGGTTTCATATTAGCCAGGATATACCAGGTTCTATTCATCATAGATACCGGAGGACCCAGGCTGTTGGAGAAGCTATTACTCAATGTTGCCCAAATGAATCTTGCACAATCTTACACAATGAATTAAACCTCTGCCTCAGAAGTGACCCATGCCATGAGAAGTTATGATTCTTGGTCACACCCAACCAGTAGGGCACCAGGAAGTGCAATGCTGTCACGTTTTCACAAGACTGAGAGCTGGTAAAATTTAGCAAACAGCAAAATAACTACCATGGCTATGATTTATACATACACATATTATATGTGCTGACAACACATACCAAAAATCTTGTATATGAAAAAACAACGTAACTTTGTTTTTCCTTTACTCAACTCCACATCTCTGTCAAGTTCCCATTTTGCCTAATGGTTTAAAGGATTAATCCAATCAATTACAGGTAAACTCAGTTACTTTTAGGTTTTCTTAGACATTCTTAGTCATTGGTTTTGGTTTTTTTTTAATAGAGAAGTTTTAATTTTACAGAAAAATCATGCAGAATGTTTTCAGCTACCTAAGCTAGGCTGCTCAAGCAAATACCATGCAATGGGTTGGCTTAAACATTAAGAATTGATTTGCTTATGGTTTTGATGCTAAAAGAAGTTCAAATCAAATCATAATTAAGTCAATGTGGTAATCATTCCTTGATATTAAAGCTCTAATTAACCAAGAATAGAGATACAGGTGTATACTAAGGAATAAAACAAAAAGAGACCAGTTGGTACAAGCATGAGTGAAAATGAGTCCTACTTATGGTTCAACCACATTCTGTTACCATTTGTAAGCTCTGGACTTACTGTCAATTCTCATATTGAGTCTTTCTTTTGCTGCATATCATACCAATCTAGAAATGAAATGTCAATCACTACAGTGAGAGAACTCATTGGTCAACAAGCACAGTATTAATGATATTTTTAAAAAGTATTTGTTGAACATTTCCTATTTACTATAGTTGGTGGAAAACATAAACAGAATTAGACTTGGCCCAAAAGCAAACCCTAGTTGAGGAGAAAAGATAGTAATACATGAAAAGGTAACATGAAGTTCATAGTAAGAACTAAATGAATATAAATAGAGAGTGATGGAAAATTTGCACAGAGAGGTCTTTCCTCATCTATACAATGAGATAAAATCACTCTCTTGCCAATAAGACAATGTTATTTTGACTGTCAAATCAGTTTCTATTTGGAGAACACAACAGATTGATTAAGCATACACAAGCACGCTCATAAGCACTCTTATTATCAGAAGGGTTTTGGCTTTCCGTGTGGACAGGTTTTCATGTAAAAAAGTTAGGGATTAGTCCAAAAATGCCATGTTTAGGGGGAAATTCATGAACCCCCCCTCTAAAGTTTGGAACATCCAGGAAAAGAAGTATTGGGAAATTTATATTTATTAAATATAATAAAGCAAATCTGGGACTATAATTAAGCAAAGTATGAATATCAGTATTTCAAAGACAAACTGAACTTCAAGTGGCCAGAGAAAACTCACCATCTCCAATTCCTCTGCCCCTAGTTTGCAATGTTTTGTGCCTAATGCTCCACCATATCTAAAAATTTCCAAAATATGGCTAAATGTTCTCTTTGTAGCTGTGTAATGAGTACTCCACAAACTCTGCTTCAGTTCTCTTAAATAAAATGGTCATGACATCTTTCACCAACTGAAGTATGAGTAAATCTTTGGATAGCTTAAGTCAATAATAGGGGAGATCCTTAAATTCTGAAACAGTATCGGGATGGTATTTTTATAGAGGAGAAAGCAAATAAAGAACAAAACCATAGTCAATGGTAGTATTATATTAGGAAATGTTTAAAAGCTATACATTGAGAATAACAGATCCATCCTCACAAATATAGATGCATTTCTTCTTACTTTATTGGCTTCCTAAGAAATTGCAAAAACAAAACAAAACAAAACAAAAAAACAACCCACATAAATGCAATGTTGAAAAATTGCAGAAGTATCAATTTAGATGCTCTATAACACATAAATGAGTAATCACAAAGTACAAGTTTTAGTTAAGTTAATTAGTATAACTTCCCATTACATACAAAGTCAATAAAATTCAAGCCTTTTCCCCAAATCTGTACAAGAAGTGAGAGTAATCAATGCTTACAGTCGAATTTTGAGTTAAAAGAATCCAACATTAAGGTTTCTGACAAGAAGATAAGAGTCTAACTAAATCTTTATGCCTTTCATCACAAATAAGTACAAAATGAGCTAATAACAGGTCAGTGAATCAGGAGCTAGGAAAACATCTATTGTCAATAGAACTTGCAAGTACTTAAGTAAAAGCTCAAATAGCTTTGTAAATTATTTTATTATTGCTTGGGTAGTAAGTTTCAAGCATCTACCATCTGTCCAAAATTGTGCTGCTATTAGCTCCTATCTTATTTCTTCTCCACTAATTGCTTGAGTCTATACACCCTTCTCCCTAGGAAACCAACAGGTTCCAAATCTATCTTAGTTTGAAAGTCAAATCCAAAGACAGCATTGTGGTGATCAGTAGCCTCAGATGTGCTCATCTTTGAAGTCAACCCTACTGACTTGTAAGTATGTTAGTCTGTATATCCGGAGTGATCCCAGGGCATCTGTCATATTCTAGCCAAAGTCTTCTCCTACACTCTGTTCTTACCTATTCCAGTGCACAAACACTCTAGACCTAATTTCTGTGTTCCTCTCTAGGTGTCACTGCCTTCTACTCACATTTATCCTCTAGAATGAGCCCCTGGACACTTAGATCACTGGAATGCCCCTGCTATCTTATTGATCCCTTGGCAACACTGTTAACTGAACCCTACTTCCCATAAACCACACATTCCTCTTTCTAGTGCTGCTCAAGATCATGCCCAGATTATACAAATTGTCTTACCCTGTGAGAAGCAGATCCAGCCTTTCTATTATTCTGTTTTGTAGGAGAAATGTGTCCTAACTCATATGTCATTGGGAACCCAGGATGGAAATCCTTATATTGAAGATAATAACCTAATACTTGCGGTGGACAAAAACCTGAAGTAGAAGGCTGCCATGATTCATCACCAGGATGGTCATGCTGCAAAGCTCAGTTTAATTCTTCTCTTTCAAAAGAGCCATATACCAGTCAAGTAATGGGTAGTTGATAGGGAGTCAGATTATGGAGTTCCCTATAAACCATCAGCAGAGATTGCACTTTAACTGATATTTCTTAAGTAGCTCTTGTTTGTTCCTGAGTAGAAGAAATCCAAGTCAAACTAGAATTTTAGTATGGTGACTTTTTGTCCTGGTTTGCTCTCAGATGATCTAGTTTTTATTCATTGTACTGTGTAATTTGTAATGGTGCTGCTTTTCACTCAAGAGATTCTCTGGAAAAAGTTATAATCACTCAAATTTTATGAAGTTGATGAAGTGGGATGGTTTGCAAATGGGCAATATTCACTGTATATAATACCCCTGGTACAGCCTTTGGTCAAAAGAGTAATTTCTTGTTCAATGTACTTTATCTACCTATCACCTCTTGGTTAAGCAAATATGCTCTTGGTTCACATGGCTCCTCTATTCTCTGACTTCTGCCCAGGAGAATTCTTGTTGTGTACAGATAGAACTAGAATAGCTCTTTAGTTCTGATTTTTCTAGAGATTAATATTCTATAATTAGTCGCCACATTCTCTCAAATCATCATTGTTTTTCACCAATAATTGCATTTACCTTTATGCTAATGAAACTTGATGTTTAATTATGCTCCATTTATTTTGCTTTATGTATGTCCTTTCCTTTACTGCTGTAACTTGTAAATTTCTAAGGATAAAAAGGATTGCTCTGTACCTGTATCCCCATGAAATTATAGGTATAATTAGCCATT
>JAQZBX010101540.1:0-11249 GCA_029593785.1 Cabassous unicinctus
CTATTATGTCTAGTTCCTCTAACATGTTATTCAAGGTCTCTGTTTCTTTATTAACCCTCTGTCAAAATGTCTCATGTATTTTGGCATACCCTGGTTAGGTTCATAAATATTCATGATTGTTATTTCTTCTTGATAGAGTACCCCTTCCTTTTAATAATATATAGTATCCATCTTTGTCTCTTACAACATTTTGCATTTAAAGTCTATGTTGTCCAAAATTAATATAGCTACTCCTGACTTTTTTTTATTATTGTTTGCATATAAAATCATTTTCCAATATTTCACTTGCAACTTTCTTATGTCACCAGGTCTAAGGTGAGTTTCTTGTATACAGCATACAGGTGGATCATATTTCTGTATCCATTCTGCCAATCTGTGTCTTTTGATTGCAGAGTTTAATCCATTAGCATTCAGTGGTATCACTCTCAAGGCATTACTTACATTAGCCATGTTTCTTTAGGTTTATCTATGTCATTTTGTTTTTATTTCTCTTTTATCCTTTTAGTTTCTCTTATAATCTTCCTTTCTACCCTCTTCTCCAACCTTCTTTCTCCTGTTTTTGACTTTCAGCATGAACTCTCTTTTTTATCTTTTTTCTTGAAGGGCAGTACTCTCGTTCACAAGCTGTCTCAGTTTCTGTTTATCTGTGAATGTTTTGGACTCTCTCCCCCTTTTTAATGACAAGTTTGCTGTATATAGACTTCTTGGCTAGAAGTTGTTTGTTTGTTTGTTTTTTTAACACCTGAAGTATGTCATATCGCTGCCTTCTTGTCTCCATGGTTTTAGATGAGAAATAGGCACTTAATCTTATTGAGCTTCCGTTATATGTGATGGATCTATTATCTCTTGCTGCTTTCTGAATTCTCTCTTTCCTTGAGCATTAGACAATTTGATAAATGTGTCACTGTGACAGTCTTTCGGAATTAACACTATTTGGAGTGTGCTGCATTTCTTGGACATATATATCAATATCCCTCATTAGATTAGGGAAACACTTTTTTTCTATTTATTTATCTTGTGTTTTACTATTGGTGCAATTTCAGATGTCCTATCTTCAACATCACTAATTCTTTATCCTGCCTGTTCAAATATACTGTTATGTGCATCTAGTGTATTGTTAATTTCTTCCATTGTTTCTATCCTTTCTGTAAAATCTGTTATTTTTATATAGGTTTACTATTTCTGCTGTATGTTCCCCCACTGTCTTCTTGCTATCCTTTATCTCTTCCTTCATTTCATTGAGTTGATTAAGGATATTAGTTTGAACAACCTTGATTAGTTGTTCTATGTTATGCATCAGCTCCTGTTTTTCAGTTTGTTCCCTAGACTGGAACATGATTTAATGTTTATGGTTTGTTTTGTAATTTTTAAAAAATTTAGATGCTCTATTTTAAAAAAATCAATTTTATTGATACATATTAATAAAGAATACAATTCATTCCAAGGGTACAAACAGTGGTATTTCGTATAATAGCATAGTTGTGCATTCATCACTTCAGTCATTATTAGAGTATATTCATTATTTCAATAATAATAATAATCAAAAATAGACAAATGAACAAAACAAACAAGAAAATATTTCACTTCTCAATCTCTCTATGCTTCCCCACTGTGCATACCTGTTATTTCTGGCTATTCTTGCACAATTAATTATTTATTAAGAAGTTTTATTGAGATATATTCACATACCATATGATCTTTTCACATAATAAAATCAATGGTTTTTAGTATAATCAAAATGTTGTGCATTCATCACCACAGAAAATTTTAGAACAGTTTCATTACTCAAAAAAAAACACAACTCCACTCCCTTTAACCGTCTTTCTCCCTATATAAGCACTAATCTAATTTCATCTTTATAAATTGATTTATATTTTCATTTTATATAAATGGAATTATACAATATGCAGCACTTTGTTTCTGGATTCTTTAACTTAGCGTAATGTTATTTTCATCTGATATTAACATCTTGTAGTATTAACATACATTTGTTCAGGTTCAAAGAAATATGGTCCTATATATTTAATTTTACCCATATTCTTATTTCATATACAGTTTTACTATACTATGCAGTTCCATGTTACATTTTACAGCTTTCCTTTTAGTATTATATATGACCTTAGACTTTCTCTTTAAACCCCTTTTATATGCACATATTAGTACTGCTAGTTACAAACATTATACTGGGCTTTCAATTTTTCTGTTCATTTCCAAAAATTAACACACATCATTTTACCAATTCAGCACAAGTTATCTCTCAGCTTTCCATTCTCTAATCTTCTTCTATTTTCTTGTGACCCATATTCAATTTATCACTCCATGAGATGACAAAATATATTGTGCTTATTTTATATAAGCACAATCATACAGTATTCATTCTTTTGTGTCTAACTTGCTTCACTCAACATATTATCTTCCTCTAGCATCCATGTTGTCATATGCTTTCTGATATCTTTCTTCTTAACAGCTGCATCATATTTCATCATGTTAATACTACACAGTTTGGTTATTCATTCCAGCATTTAAAGGAAACATGGATTGTTTCCAACATTTTGAAACCATGAATAATGCTGCTGTGAACATCAGTTTGCAGATGTCTGTTCATGTCACTGATCTCAGTTCTTCTGGGTATATACCCAGTTGTGGTTCAACCTGTTCTAATTCTTTAGGATTGCCCCTCTTAGTTGCAAAAATCTGGGGTGTGGGCCCAGTAATGGGGTGTAGAAATACTTCCTAGGGCCTTGGGGAGGTAGCCTATAAAGGCTGGGAAAAGCTTCTCTTACTTATTTACTTTTATTTTCTTCACATGCACTTCTTTGTTCTGCCAATAGGTAGTGCTCTTTAGCAGCCCTCTCAGTTCATTTCCTGGTCTGGTGTATTTCTTGCATCATGGATCAGATCAGTGTAACAGAAGTTTCTGCCTGGAGGCTAAGAGCCTCATAATTCAAACTTTCTCAGAGGCAGTTCTCCAACCTTTGCTGGAAGTGCCCTCCCTTTTCCTGGATAGGAAATTATCCCACTCCCCTCTGCATCCTCAAAAAGCAGTTCCACTCAGTAGAGAGGGAGATTGAGAGGTCTTGATCTCTTTAGTACCTTGCTGGCTCCCAAATAAAAAAATGGCAGAACCCCAACTGGCCTGAAAGCGCTTATTGGATGCAATAGACCAAATACATGGCAAAAGCTTATTCAGCCTTAGGCTATGTAGCTCTCCCCTTTCCTGGGGAAGTGGATCCCTGGGCCCCCCTTTGTCTGTAGCTGCCAGCCCAGAGGATAGAGAACTCAAAAATGTCCCTAGGGCAGGGTATGATGCTGGCATTTGCAACAGAAGTCTCTAACTCTCAGCTTTTTTGTTGTCCTTCTCTCCTCTGGGTGGTTTCCAGCCTTTCCCTTATGTTCTAATTCCTAAAAAAATTATTCCAGGCCATTTCTGGCTATCTCCTAGCTATTTTTCTAGGAGAGAAGAGAGTTGCAAGTCTTTCTAGTCTGACATGTCCCCAGAAGTCCTTTGCTTGTAATTTTTTGATAGTGTCTAAACAGTTGTATCATGATTGTTTTATTCAGTTGGTTAGTTACATTTTTAGTCTAGGTTTTTAATTTAGTTTAGTTTTGTCTTCAGGGTCCTCTTTACCAATTGTTTTCACTTAATCTATATCCTTCTAATTGCCCATGCTCATCAGAAAAAAAACATAGATCCACAAAATAGGAAAGATTGAAGAAGTGAAAATAGAAAAAGAAAAGAAAAAAAGTAAAAAACAAAAGGAAAAAGAACAAAAAAGACAGGAAAAATGAAAAGAGGGAAAATACTACAGAAGAATAAAATTTTAAAAAGAGAATGAAATAAACAAGAAAAATTAAAATACTATAAAAACAGATAAGTGAGAAGAGTAGAAAAAAAGTCAAAATAGTGAAAGTCAGAAAAGAAGGAAAAAGATGAGGGAATAATGAAAGAATGATAAAAAAGAGAAAAAGTAAAAAGTGGAAGGTAAGACAACAAAATGAAAAAAGATGGTAAAATAACAATAATGATAATGTTGATGATGATAAAAAGATAAGAAAATAGAAAAAGAAAAATGAAAAAAAGACAAGATAAACAGGAAGAGAAGAAAGAAAATAAAAATAAGAGAAGAAGAAATGAAAATAAGGAAGAGGAGAAGAAAAAAGAAGCAAAATGAAATTTACAAAAAGGAAACAAAAATATGGATCTACTTCTCAGACAGTCAGTGTTGCTGGCTGTTTTCTAGGTTATTGGCTAAGCTACAAAAAATGAATTTTAACTGTAAGTCAGTTTAGTTCAGCTAGTAAATTATTAAGGGACTGAGATAAGAGAAATGGGGAAAAAAAAACCATCAGATTATGGGACTCAGGTTGAGAAGAAAGGGCCTGAAAAGAGATAAAGAGGGCTAATTCACAGATTATAATTCACCATTACAGAACAAATCCCCAGGTTTACTTCCATGCTGATCCAGACAGTGGGAGAAAAGGAAAAAATGGGACCAATTTGGATTTTGTGCTTGCTTTTTAAACCATTATTTATTCCACACCTTTCCTACTGTTGGGGGTGGAATCCTAGTTGTTTGCTGTTTTGACTGATTACCCCATCCCTCAATCCTCTGGGAGGGTTCAAAGATAAGGCACCTGGAGAATATCCAGGGCTTCCCCTTGAATCTGGTGGAAATCCTGTTCTGAATGGGGGTTCTTGCTAAGGTTCTTCCAGTAGCCATCCTGTGAGGTATCATGACAACATGAATTTCCTGCCAAGTTCCATATCTGTCCCTTGATTTCTAATCTAGCCTGACTCAAGTCCTCCCTCAGAGGTTTTACACATTTATTCTTCAAGGAGTGCTGAAGAACAGTGGTAATTCTTTAATTGCTTCCTGATGGTTAGGGACAATAGGCCCTACCTGACAAGTGTAAAACTCTCTTGTTATTCTATTGCAGTTGGAGGAAGACATCATGGTTGAAGCTGGATGAAATCCCCATATGGCTAACAAGACATTGATTCTAGAAGAAATAAACTTGACTAGAACTTTGAGGATATATGGTCCCACTAAAAGACTACTGGACCACAAAGGTAGAAAAGGCCAGATGCCTATAAAGTTCCATCGTCCCAAAGTTTGTGGTCTTTATTTTCCAGGTTATGAATACATTTTTGGACTACTTCAGAGTGATTTATATAGAGATGGTATTCCTCCTTAAGGAAAAGACATGTTCCCCCCGTGCTACTGTTAGTATGATAAGTAACCTGCATCTTTGCAGCACCACAGCAGCAAGAGACTCCCTTTGCTCTTTTAGAGCTTCTAAGGCATGGATGGTTTCTTTTATACTGTTAATAGCTCTTGCTGGTGATTGTAATAGATAATGGGGTTTGGTTTAAACTGCCAGTCCCAGTTTTCCATCGTTTTGGTTATGCCTAAAACAGCTAAGAGGGCTATGAGAAGAGGCATTGCCCTTTTATTTATTGTGTAGGAAGAAACTACAGGAAATGAAAACAGACAAGGTTTCTTAAGAGGTGTCTGGCTTGCCTTCCACCTAGCAACACGCATCTGGGCTAGAGTTAGAGGGAACAGCTGGCTTTGACACAGACATTACTTAGCTTTGTCTCTTGAAGAGGTATTTCAGGCCATTCAATGACTGGCACTTCTACAACCTGTCATGTGCTTTTGGTGATCTGGTACTTCCTTGGGCAGCTGGATTCACTGAGGCTAAGAGCACCCAGCTAGCAATCCCTTTAACTATAACAGCTGAGGGAATGATCAGAATTACAGAGTAAGTTTCCTACCATTTAGACTGTAATTGAGAGTGAGGCTTGTTTTCTAGCCAGGCCTTGATCAGAATCTGGTTTCCAGGTCCTGGGTGAGGAAAGGTTACCCACAGACCATCTTGAAGGGGCTAAGCTGAAGTGGGTCATAACCACCACATTTGCTGTTTCCTTTTTGATGGGAAAATGTTGGCCCTGATAGGATGACATGAGGGTCTGCCAGTCCTCCCCAGTGTATGAGTGGGACAGATTCTGGAATAAGAGCTAAGAGGGAGATCTGGGTTAAGCAGATCATTCGCCTGGTATGGGGTGAAACCTGTGAGAGGTAAACCCCAAGTTAATTTGTTGGTGTATTAATCAGCCAAAGGGGTGCTGATACAAAATAACAGAAATTTGTTGGCTTTTATAAAGGGTATTTACTTGGGGGTAGAAGCTTACACTTACCAGGCCATAAAGCATTAGTTACTTCTGTCATCAAAGTCTGTTGCCACATGTTGGAGCAAGATGACTGCCAAGGTCTGCAAGGTTTCAGGCTTTCTGGGTTACTCTCTTCCCAGGGCTCATTTATCTCTGGGCTTAGTTGCATTTTTAACTCCACAAGGCCTGCTTTAGATTATCAGTTGAATGGCTAGTCTCTCTTCTGGGGCCTGTACCATGTCTAATGGAGCCTTCATTTATCTGCTTCTCTGTGTGTTTACTTCCCAGGGCTCCAACATCAAAATTCCAGCATCAAAACTCCAACTAGTTCATCTGCTTTGTCATTTTTTCTGTTAGTCCCTACCCACCAAAGGGGCAGGGACTCAATGTCTTACTGATGTGGCCCCATCAAAGACTTAATCATACTTTAATCAAGTAAGACTGAAACCTCTGAATCCAATACAATCTAATGTACCCAGAGGAACAGAACAATTTACAAATATAATCCAACATTTATTTTTGGAATTCACAAATAATACCAAACTGCTATACCCCACCCTCTGATTTTTAAAAAGACATTACAATATTCAAAAAAAAAACCTTAAATCAGTATAATGCTAAGTACAAAATAGTATAAAAAATGATTTTAAAGAAATAGTTTGTTTTGGGGCAAACTCCGGTGCAGCTGTAGACCTCTGAAACTTACAAAACAATTTACTTGCTTTCAATACACAAATGGACAGACAAAGGATCAACATTTGCATTACCATAAGGAGAAATTAGGAGGGAAACCTGAGTCAAGGGTCCCCTACAGTTTTGTGAAACTTCAGGGCATACTTCATTAGATATAAAAGTCTGAGGGTCATTCTTAAAATGATACTTTCTTCTCCTTGGGGTCTCCTGAGTATGCACCTTTCCCACAGGCTTGCCCAATGGCCATTTTCTTGGTTCTACATGCAAGCATCTGGGTGATGACTGAGCTCCAGAAAGCAAGCTCCAAGAGCCTTAAGGTGATTGCCACACTTTACCCAATCTTTAGGTCAGAGTCTTAACCACCCTAGTACAGTGAAGTGAAGACAACATCCTCCCTAACCTTTTGCATACAGGCACAAACTTCTCAGGAAAACAAGTTGGTGACCTGGCCTTCCTTAATCCATGGGGGAAACAGGGATCCAAGGCATCAGACAACAAAACTTTCCACATGTCTTTCCTGGACAACAGCATTTCTGATCCTGATTTACAAGTTCCATGTTTATTCATTCCTCAAATTGGCACTATCATCTGGGGGTTTTATTTCCAGAGGCTTGGAATTTCTGGAATCAGTTTCTGGTTTCTTTGTTCAATCCTCAGTTTATCTCTTTCTTCTAGCATTTTGCTCTAAGCTGCAAGAAGAAGCCAAGCCACATTATCTGAGTTTACTTTGGGAAGTTCTTCAGCTAAATGCCCAGGCTCACCATTTTCAAATTCTGTCTTCCATAAAATATCGGGAGTCAATCTTGCTAAGTTCTCTGTGATTTTACAACACAGATCACCTTTCCTCCAGTTTCCAATAATAGTTTCATCATTTAATTCTATGGCCTCATAAAAAGTCTCTTTAGATTCCATATTACTAACAACAGACTCTTCAATGCTCTGTTTTTTATTCCTATCAATCATCTCATAATTCCTCCCAAAAAAAAGGCCTTTATCCATTTATAAAACCATTCTAGCATTTTGGTAATTGCAAAAGCACTTCCCCACTCTTGGTACCAAATTCTGTATTAGTCAGCCAAAGGGGTGATGATACAAAATACCAGAAATTTGTACGCTTTTATTTGAGGGTAGAAGCTTACAGTTAGCAGGCTATAAAGTATTAGTTACTTCCCTCACCAAAGTGTGTTGCCATATGTTGGAACAAAATGGCTGTTAAGGTCTACAAGGTTTCTGGCTTCCTGGGTTCCACTCTTCCCAGGTCTCATTTCTCTCTGGGCTCAGCTGCTCTTTGCACTCCACAAGATCAGCTATAGACTATCAGATGAATGGCTTGTCTCTCTTCTAGGGCCTCTGTCATGAAATGGAACTTTACATATCTCTTTCTCTGTTTTTACTGTCCAAGGCTCCAACATAAAAACTCCAGCATCAAAACTCCAACTAAATCACCTGCTTTGTCATTTTTCTGTGAGTCCCTGCCCATGAAGGGGGTGGGTACTCAATGTCCTACTGATTTGGCCCAATCATAAACTTAATCACAATTTAATCAAGTAAGAGTGAAACCTCTGAATCCAATACAATCTAATGTACCCAGGGAACAGATCAATTTACAAACATAATCCAATATCTATTTTTTGGATTTCAGGAACAAAGCCAAACTGCTACAGGTGACTTTTTAAATTAAAATTGCTGTTGCCCCCACCGCTCTCAGGAAAGGTGCCATTCCTTTATTTTATAGGCATATTCGCTAACTATTTAGAAAATGATTTACAGATACCTGATCCTTTAACATGTTGAATATCCCTCTGCATATGATCTAGAAAAGAAAAGATACCACCATAATCATCAAGCATAAATCTAGAAGAGGAGAGATACAGGTATAGTACTTAATACAAATTAATGTACTAATCAATGCATATGTTCCTCTTTGAATGGCAATTAAATGAATTTAAGCTCCAGCTTTGCAATACCATAGATGTTATCACTCCATGAGAGCAGGCCATAGTGCAAATTGTGTTTAAGTTCTACTTACATCACTCTGGTAATCACTGCTCCTCTTGGTATGTCCTTCACACAGCCAGCATGCTGCAGCACTATTGACCCTAGAGAGGATGTAGGAAGGTAGACTTCAGTGTTTCACTGGCCTGGTGCATAGCACCATTTGCCCTTTGTTACCATGAAACAGAGCAAGGATGGACGCATTGTAACATTATACATATGGTCATATCCAGCTATCATTGCCTGCTGTAGGAGTCCAAAACTGCAATGTGGTCTCCATCGGCTTCAGGAGCACAACCAGAGATGTAGTAGATACTCTTATTGTTTTAGGGGTCAGTGACAAATGTAGCCAATAACTCAAATGGAGAGGCAAAATCCAGTGTATTAGAAGGCCTGGTTTGATTACACAAGAGAGTTAGACAATGCTGAACTATATCTCTTTTGATTTTTATACACATTCTAAACACTTCTAATGCAGTTTATAACATATCAAATGAACTTAACTTTTTAGTATTTTTCTTTTTACTTCTATACCTTTACCATGATGATGTTAACAAGTATTTTACTTTAGCAGCACAGGAAAAATCACTTTTTCCATTTTATGAAAACTGAAGATTCCCAATGGATTCAAGATTATCTTTCTTTACAACCACTTGAATATGCAGATTGAGGAGTCCTCTGAAAGGTTTCCCTGCTATGAAGTTACATTTTTGCCATTAACATCCATTTAGATTCCTAATTAGTAATGGCTTCCTGGAATTAGCTATTTAAATGCTTCAGTTTAGAAGAAAACTCCTTATAATTAACCATAACCACATAGACTGGTTACTTTCAACAAATGAAGTTTACTTTATCCATTTAAAAGAGAGTGGATCTATATGTTTTAACTTAATTTCATTAGCCATGAAATTACAACTTTCTTCATCTTAAAGATTTAATACATACAATGCCAATTCCTTTATGTGGTATTTTATAAAATTAGGGAGATAACACTCAAGCTAAATAAAATCAAAACTGTTATAATTTATGCAAGGAATGTTCTTTTTCATCCTTTACAAGATACTAAAACCTGTTCTTTAATAAATTCTAAGACTTGATAATCTAAAAAGCATACTGACCACCAGGTTCTGGAACAACTATAAAGGTTCAATTTATTTCAAAAGATCCTTCTATAGGTTTCAAGGACTTTTTCTTTACTTATTAAAATTTGGCAATAGGATTTTTAACTACCCTTATATTAAGGCTGTTAAATGGTTTAAATTGAGGAATTACAGGATAAACTATAATTTTTAATTCCCCAGTCTAGAAGATAGAGTTTCAATCTCTTACACCTCATCCTCCCTCCACAGCTCTTGAAAAGAGAAGGCCTTGGGAGTAGGGCAGGCTAAAGAGCTTAGGAAAATATTTTTCCTTTCCAATAGTTTCTATATCCAGATTTCAATATGACCTTTCCATCTTCCTCAGCCTAATTTGGACTCCCAGAATACTTATTCACATGTATAACTGCATATTTGATTTTACACTTTGAATACAGTTCATTTAAAATTTTTCATTTGTTAAATTGATATTAACATCATGTGGGACGATATATAAATATAAAAAGAATGAATAGAAGATACGGATAGAGAGTTTGACACAGAATCACAGAACTCACTGTTATAATGTTCATTCTCTTACATAATAAGTTTAACAGTAAAATAACATTTAAAAGACCTTTTTGAAGGCTATTTTTAATTACTTTAATTTGCACTGTGACTATGCAATTGTGCACAAGGGTTTTGTTCTTTACTTATTGGCTTTTAACCAAAATGTCCACAATGCTTTAAAACACAATTTTCCTTTGTTTCAGAACTTTGGTTTTTTCCTACTCTTGACTTTGGCAGACTTTGGATGAAAAAACAAATACTAATTCTGGTATATACTCACTGAGGTCATTAAAGCTCAGGGAAACTGGTTTCACTCATGAATTGCTGGTTTTAGGAATCCCCAACAGTTAAGGCAGGAGGCCTCCCTCACTTTTCCCAGTCCTTGGAGATAATAGGACTCTGGTGGCTGCTGGACTGTAAGAGTGCACATTCAACCCCCAGGGTCGAGCATTCCACTAAGCAGGAATTTATTCCACACTTAGAGCCATGAAAGAATGTAAGGTTATTGACAGCAGTGGAAGGACAGGAGAAAGAGGTGTCTCAAGTTTGCTTTCCCCTGAGCAATAGGGGGCAGAAGTTGCCATGAGATAAACATAAACAAAGGCAAATGGTGAGGTTAGACCTGAGATAACTATAAAAACAGGCAAACTCAGTTTATAATTATCACAATAGCTAGCATAAACAAGGGTGTGGTTAAACCTGAAGTTACTATAATCAAAGGTAATTTTAGTTAAAGATTA
>JAQZBX010101541.1:0-11269 GCA_029593785.1 Cabassous unicinctus
CCCTCTCTCTCTGTAGTATGCCCAATAATCTGAAAACATCTTTTGAAACTATCTGGTTTAGACACAACACCAACGTCTCTGTCTCTTGGTTCCTATTTCTTCCTATTCCCACGGAGGTGGGGAGTAGGGGAGTTCTGAGAATTGCTAATTTTTTAAGGATATTGAAGAGGACAGGACCATGCTGATGACCCCCATTCTTTCACATATAGTTGAAGGAAGGCTGGAGGTCTGCTTTGGTTCAATTCCGTTACACACATCCTCTGCTCTAGAAAAGCTATTTGTAGAAGCAGGCAAAAAGCTCCAGGAGAGACAGTCTTTGTTGGAGAGCTGGGAATAACACCAGAAGGGTTGTTTCACCGCATCTCTGACTCATGCTTCCTGCCCAAGCTGGAATCAACTGTTGCCAAGATAGCTGTGAAAAAAAAAATGAAGAAAAATCCAACTTTTCAAAAGTAAACGTCGACTATTTGAAAGAGAGTTAATCAAGTAGTTGGATTTGGACAAAGATTCAGGTTCCTGTGTAGTAAAAGCAGTATAGCTGTCCAGCACCACCAGCAAGACAGAGCCTAATGCCAGAGCTCCTACGGGAGGACCCACCAGCTCTGACTGGGTGGGCCTGAGGAGGACTCTAGAGCCTTACCACCTCTGGAAACTCGCCCAGAGGTTCTGACAATAACAGAACAGCCAGGTTGGGGCAGAGTGAAATCCAAACGCATCTAGCTTTCTTTTATATTTTTTTAAAGTGGTAAAAAGCTAATTGTTATAGTATTTATTATTTGCATTGATTATAGAAGCATTGCATGATTGTAGCAGAAATGTGGAAAATTAAAAAAAAAATATTCATGAAAAAAAACCATTTAGAGTGTGACCATGCAGAAATAACTACTATCAAGATGAATGTACTTTAATCTAGATGAGGGAACTGATACTCTTGTTCTCTGCTCTATATGGACAAATGTAAGTGTGTGTATATATATATATATATATATATATATATATATTACTTAAATGAACTCTTATATAATATATATTATCTTTTTATTCAACTTTTACACTTTATATCACATTATTAAAATTATTTGTAAATTTTATCTTTAAAAGTCCTTGATTTATATAATTTTTCCACAAATGATTTCCTTATATAATAATGCACTGATAATGATGATGATAATGAAGATGGTCATGATGAAGTCAGTGATAACATCTAACACTGAGTGCTTACTATGTGATGCTAAGTCTTGTTCTAAGGCTTTGTGTATATGTGCTAATGCAATATTCACAAAAAATATATGGGAAGCTAGGATTATTATTTTCATTTATGGATGGGGAAACTGAGGCACAGAAGGATGAGATGAACTGCCTAATGTCACAGCCAGAAAGGGGTGGAATTAGGGCTTAACTAAATGATCCAACTAAAGAGCTTTCACACACAATGTAAACTCATCTATATGTCTCTATATAACCATGGCTTCTTAATCAAAGAGATATATTTTATCATATTGTAATTGTCTTCCTACTCTAATACTTTTTGGGGCTAGCATTCATCCAACAATCATTAAATTTAAAGTCCTATACTATGCTAGATCCTCTTCTAGTTTTGGGGAAAATATAAAGTTAAATGTGACACAGCGCTGATTCATTCACTTACTTGCTGAAGAACTACTTATTGAGTGCAAATGTGGGCATTATTATAGAATCTAGAGATAGAAAAGGGAATGAAACGCAGGAGGTTCTTGTTTCATGGCACTTACATTCTTATTGGCCAAACAGAAAATTAAAAAATAATATAGTATATATTATATACTATAATGCCAATTTGCAACTAGATCTGTGGTGACACAGAGCAGAAGGAGGCACTGGAGAGGAGAAGGTGCTGTTCTGGGTGGGTGCTCAGGATGGCCTCACAGATTAGTGGCATTTGGACGGAAATGTAGGAGAAGTGAGGGAGTAATGCCTATGGCTATCTGGAAAAGAGCATTCTCTAGCACGTTACAATCCGGTGTGGGGTGTAGATGCAAACATCAATGAGGATTCCAGATAGGAGAAAGAGTGAGAGCAAAGCCATGTAAGCAAGCATATATAACCCATGACATAGTGTAAGAGCAAGCCACCAGGTGTGGAAGGCAGGGAATAGGCTGGGGGTGCAGGAAATGTGGGAGATAAATGGCCAGAAGTTTGATGATCTTGAATGCCAGAGAACAGCTTAATGCCATAAGAAGCTGGACTGTGATCTCTCGCATCGCTAGAATTCTGTGATCAACTTGTTAACTGATTTCATTGACCTCAATTAAAAACTTCATAAATCATTAGTCTTGGCTGTCAGGAAACCCACACCAAAAAGGAAGGCATTGGTGACCAACATTCTAAAGAAGCACGGGCTAATATTAGTGCTCGCTCTTGAACTCTTAAAGGGGCAATGAAAGGGTCTTCATCATTTTCCAGACAGTTGAAACTTCTTAAACAACCTCTTTAGAAATCTCTATCTCCCCATCAGCCTCACACCACAGAACTGCAGCTCTAGTCTCCCTCCTCCCTCCCGCTGTTCCACAGACACCCCTCAGGTCACAGAGCTCTCCCACTCCTTTCATCTTCTGGGCTGCTCCCCTTTTATGTCCACTATCATTGTAAGTGACTGAACCTTCAACCTAGGGCATTTTCCACCCTGAGAAGTGTAACCTTCTCTCCCTCTGTTTCTTTTACTAGAGGAGATTCTCTTTTATGGAAAAAAAAATTCTTCCCCTGAGGGAAAAAAAATATTGGTTCTTCCCAACTTTGTGCATTTGCAGGACCCTTTGCTCATGGCGCCATCTGAAACCTCCAGTCCCTCAAGTGCCTTGACCCAAAGATTCTAAATCCAGTTTCTCAAGAGCTGCCAGAGTTTCCCTCTTACCTGGAGTTGAACTTGTAAGGACCAGATGCCTCCCTTTACTTGTACTGTGATCCCAACAGCCTGGCAGTTGTGAATGTGCATTTTTTTTTGCCCTATTCTAGAGCAACTATTTAATTAGAGGGGCTGCTGAGGGCTATACCTGAGATCTCCAATTCCTGGTGAAAGCCCTAAATATTATCCAAACAACCCTGCTTAACATGGTCTGCCTTATCACTGTGGCATTCAAAAGAAATGAAGTCAAGTGAATTTTTATTTTTGAAAGTATAATATGGGTTTTTAACTGTAGGTCTCTCCTTTACAGGCCAAGACAGGTGTAACCGTTGGCCAATTTGATGTAATTATGAATTCCAAAAATATAATTGGATCATGCTTGTAAACTGATCTGTTAATCTGGGCATGATTAGGTTATGATTAGGGTGTTGAGTCCCACCTCTTGGTGGGTGGGGAATCAAATATAAAAGGCATGGCAAGAGCAGTTTTGAGAAGCAGTCTTTTGAGAAGCAGCTTTGATGTTGGAAAGAAGGCCCCAGGAGAAGAGAAGCGAACTGTTCGCCTGATCGCCTATAGCTGACCTTGTGGAGGAAACAGGAGCTAAGCCTGGAGAGAAACGCAGCCCCGGGAAGAGAGGAACCCCAGAAGCCTGAACCCTGGCAAACGCCGGCAGCTGTCTTGCTCTAACATGTGGCAATGGACTTTGGTGAGAGAAGAAACTTAACACTTTATGGCCTGGTATCTGTGGACTTCTACCCCAAATAAATACCCTTTATAAAGACCAACCCATTTTTGGTATTTCACATTAGCACCCCTTTGGCTGACTAATACAACAGGCAACTGCATTGCACAACATGCAGCAAAATGTTTTGTTAGACCTCTCTCCCGCTCACAAAACGTAGCAGCTCCTTTCCCCTCTCCTCTCCCTGACACTTGCCACTGTGTTCTTTCTTTACGTCCTTTTAAGCACAACACTGATTATGCCTCGCCACTTTCCACTATCCTGTGCCCCCGACAAGCTTCCTTGGAGCTGAAAGTACACTGGGATTTGGTGTCTGTCGCCTGCTCTGAAGGCTTCCTTCAAGAGGGATTATTCCATTCAATTCCGCTAAAGAATTTTCTTTGCTTAATTGCATAGTAATTAATGCCAACATTTTTTAAAAAGTGCAAAGTTACAGCTTTCTGTGATGAGGTTAACTAAATAGAATGAATTAGGAATTATAATAACATTTTAACCTCCAATTTTTAAAGGCAAAACCCAGCAAGCAGAGTTCAGGAGTACAGGAGAAGCGGTCAGAGCTACTGAAGCACTTTCTGCCACTGCACCGATGCTCCCCCAAGAGTCTAAGGAGGTTTCATTCTCAGCGCCTTGAATTGGCTTGAGACCCAGCCAGTTTATGGGTTTCAATGAAACTTATTTCCCCCGAACCCAAAATAAATGTATTAGATTAATGTTCTGATTATAAAAGAAATACAGGTTCATTATGAACAGTTCAAAATATATAAAACTCTAAAGAAATAATAAAAAATTATGCTACCTCCAAGAGACGACCACCGTTACTATTTTGGAATACTCCATTCTGGATTATTTATGTGCGTGTAGATGTATCAATATTAAAACTTTCTTTTTTACCTTAAACTTCTATCCATATTAATAAAATATGTCTTCATTATCATATTTATTTTTATTTTGTATTTTCTCATATAATATTTTCTATATTAGAATTTCTTGGAAAAAATAAAAGTAATACAAATTATAAGTGATACAATCCAAAAATGTGAAAATTAAATTAATCTCCTCTATTCTCTTCACTCCTGGGCAACTAGATTCTCCTAACTCTTCAGGGGTAGCAGCTAAGAGTAAGGAAGCTCCAGCCTAAGACCCAACTAGAAAGAAGATGATTCTCCCAAGTTCTGCCAAGAAGCTGAGCAGGCTGCTAGGGTCTGGGGATGGGGTAGGGGTCGGGGATGAGCAGCACACTGTGTGAACGTCTAACCCTCCTGTGATTTTGGTATCAGGGGTGTCCAGTACAGCCCATTCCTCAAGATATGTTGCAGATGGGGTCAGGCTTCAAGCACCAGCTCTTGAATACATGTACTTGTTGACCTGGTTCTTATCTTTCTTTCCTCATTAGATATAAGTTCCATGAGCAGGACTTCAGCTCATTCACAGCCCTATCTGCAGTGCCTAGACCATAACTGGTACATCATGGCAACTAGCGTTAGTTACTCATTGATTATCTGCAAAGCTTCATTTGACACTGCGTGCAGGTGTTACCTTAAGGGACCCTCACAACAAACCTATGAAACAGGTATTATAATTAGCGTCATTTTACAGATAAGTAAATTTAGGCACGAAGTGATGATATAACTTGCCCAGAATTGCAGAGTGGGGGATGAAGGATCCAAGTAGAGGCTGATTCCTGAGCCCATGCTTCTATCCACTGAAATATATTCAGTAAATACTTTTGAATGCAAGAATTAATGCATTCATATTCAGAGAGACTCAAAATGGCCAAAAATAGTATGAAAAAGCACTTCATTTATATTCAGAGAACTGCAAATCAAAACAGGGATCAGGGGGGTGGATGTGGCTCAAATGGTTGGGAGTCCGTTTCCCATGTGAAGGGAACTGGGTTCGATCCCCGGGACCTCCCGGTAAAGATAAGGAAGAACATGGAGGGCATGCGGGCCACCAGGTCCTGTGAGCAGGTGAACTCTCCCAGACCCTGCACATGGGTGAGCTGTCAGGCCCCACAAGTGGCCCCATGTGCAGGTGTGCCGTCAGGCCTTGCCAAGCCATGCAGCAAGATGATGACGCAACAGGAGAGTGACACAAGGGAGAGCCAAGACAAGATGTGCCAAAAAACCAGGAGCTAAGGTGGCGCAGGAGGTAGGACAACTCTCTCCTGCATTGGAAGTTCCCAGGATTGAATCCCGGTGAAGACAAGAGGAGAAGGATGAGAAGAGAGGGCAGGAAACAGACACAGAGAATCGCCCAGTGAATGGACACAAAACAGCAAAAATGGAGGGGGTGGTAAAAATGGATAAAATAAATAAATAAATAAATCTTAAAAAAAAATAAAGTTCAGTAATTTAAATGGGTGGAAAAAAAAAACAGGGATCAAATTAACAGATTAAATTAATAAGATCTTAATAGCTAAAAATATCTGATGCTGTTGAGAATGCAGTCCACTAGGCATTCTCAAGGTATTGCACGTAGGAATATATTTCACAAATTTTTTTGGTAAGTCTATTAGACAGGGTTCTCCAAGGAAACAGAAACAACAGGAAATATATATGTAAATATTATGAAATTTATTATAGGAATCGGCTCACTTGACCAGGGGGATTGGCAAGTTCAAATTCTGTAGGGCAGGCCACAAACTGGGAACTCCAATAAAGGTTTCAAGAATTCCCAAGGAGAAGCTGGCTGGCTGAAGTAGAGACAGAAATTCTTTCTGTCTACTGAATTCATCAGTTCTCCCTTTAAGACCTTCAACCAGTTGGATCTCATAACCTATTCACATTGACACATGAACTTAGTTGTCACAGTAAACAATCTCTATCAAAAGAAAAAAGTTTCCATGGTAAAAGATGCAATACACAATGTCAAAACTCAAAAGCCAGACAGATAAAAACTATCTGTCACAGTTACATAACTGTCAAACATTATTAAGTTAAGAGTGCCAAAATTTTTGGACTCCAATATGTCCTTAGGTACTGTGGTTCTCCACTCGCAGAGCAGTAGGCCTACTAGCTGGAAGAAGAGTCATTTTACTTGCTTGTCCATATTTTACCAATTTTTGTTATACATACTTTTTTAATGTTTATAGAATTGGATATATTTGCAATTTCCTTTGTGATGTCTAGCATTCCTGTCTTGTCTCAGAAAATCACTTTCAAGCAAAATTTTTACACTCTTACTTAAAACTTCCTTCAATAATTTTTTATTGAGTTCAATAAGTTTACTACATTTGGAATTTATTTTTCAAGTTATAAATAAAGGGTATAGTCTTATTATTTTGATAGCTAATCATGCCAGCATTAGTTAGTAAACAAAGCATTCTTTTGACCAGTGAAATGAAACACAATTTTACACTCTGGTATACTCCTGGATATATTTCAAGAGACTTTTCTGTTCCACAAATGGGTGTGCCAGTTCTTGAGCCTCTATTCTTTCTAGTGATTTTAGCAGTGATTTGTTGGTAAATGTTTAACAACCCACTCTGGGGGCAGGTAGCCCTTATTTTCCCTCATGTAAATACTGCTGCCACAGTCAACTTCGAGCTCTCAAAACAATGTTGCTGAATGTGAGGTTTGGAAGAGGAGTCACTATCAGCCCCCCTGAGAAGTTTCCAGTCACCTCTAGCAAACCCTTGAGGGACAGTCACTTTTTAATAAGTGTTTACATCTTCTAAGGCAACTCCTCTTACAGTATTCTTCTTTTCTAAATTTTTTTTCTTTATCACGTTCAGAAACTACCTTTCAATATTAATTTTTAAAATAATGATATTGTCCCCAATCTATAACAAACAAAAACATTGGATTTCTGATTGTAATAACACCACATTTACAAATCATTTTGTGAAGAATTAATACTTCACAAAATTGAGTATTGAGACTTCTCATCCAGTTGCATGGCATTACTCTCTATTTTGGAGGGTTTGATTTTAAGATACTCAATAAAATTTTTCTGGCATTCTTCATAGTAACACTGTTTCCTGTTAAATTTATTTCTTTGAATTTTATAATGTTTAGATTTTAATGATTTCAGAGTTAGTTTTGACATTTCAATTTTCCTTCCATTTCCTCTAAAGCTGCACTATGTAATATAATAGACATTGGCCATATGTAGTTATTTAATTTAAATTAATTCAAGTCAAATAACATTAAAAATTAATTCCTCAGTTGGCCCTGCCCACATTTCAAGTGTTCTATTTCCACATGTGTCTTTGGCTACAGTACTGGAAAAAGCAGATATAAAATATTTCAGTTATCTCGGTATATTCTATTAAAAAGCTCTTTCTAAGTTACCAAATCACTGCCAAGAAGTAATTTATGAATATTTTCTAATTTTAAAAATGATTTCTATATATGTGTTATATTACCTTTTTAAAGTCATTTTAGAATTGCAAGGGGTTTCTTATTTTATTTTTATGCGTGAATAATCTTTTCTTTTTTCATTTTCAGGTTGTCTTATCCTATAATTGTATATACCTAGGAGTGAATATGTTTAACTTTTTGAAGAATTGCCTATTCATTAACTTTTTGAGGAGTTCTATTTATCTCTTTTGCTTATATTTTTGATGTCATATCTAAGAAACCATTGCTTAATTCAGGGCCATGAAGGTTTACTCCTACGTTTTCTTCTAAGAGTTCTATACTTTTAGCTCTTGTATTTAGGTCTATGGTCAATTTGAGTTATTTTTTAAACATGGTGTGAGGTAGGGGTCCAACTTCATTCTCTTGGATGTGGCTAACCAGTTCTCCCAGCATCATTTGTTGAAAAGACCATTCTTTTCCCATTGAATTGTCTTTGCATTGCTGTTGAAAATTAATTGACCATCAGTGTAAGGGTGTTTCCTGGACCCTGATTATTTTCTTTTTTTTTTTCTAATTATTTTTTTCATTTTTAAAGAAGCTTTAGATTACATAAATGTTACATAAAAAATATATGGGATTCCCGTATGTCCCACTCCTTCCCACTCCCACACTTTCCCACATCAACAACATCCCTCATTAGTGTGGTACATTTGTTACAATTGATGAACACATATTGAAGCATTGCTACTAACCATGGGTTACAGCTTACATTATAGTTTACACTCTGTCCTGCACAATTTTGAAGGTTATGACAAAATATACAATGGCCTGTGTCCGTCACTGCAATGTCATGTGTGACAACTCCAATGTCCCAAAAATGCCCCTATATTACACCTATTCTTCCCTCTCCCATCCTCAGAACATCTGGTAGCCCCTGCCTTTATATCAATGATAAGAGTTCTTCCATTGTTAGAACAATAATAAGTTTATAGCAGAATAATAAGTCTACTTCATTTCATTGTACATTCCCCAATCTTGATGATTTTGGGATAGTGATACCCACTCTGTTTCTAATTGAGAGAGAGCTTAGATCCCATGGGGCAAATGGATGGAACTATCTTGCTTGCAGTTGCAGACACTCTCTGTTTCTTGGGATGGGCATTGTCCATTATCATCTCCTTGTTGGCTGCCCTGGGTGAGTCCAATGAACTGGAGAATAGGTGTTGTAACTCTGCTAAGATTCAGGGCTCAACTGGCACATGGATGGATCAGAGATTTAAGTGTCTGGGACACACATATTTATCAAGGATAGTGCTAATTATAGGTTCAAATAAAAGGGGCAGAAGAGCCATGTGTAGAGAGCCTATAAATGAGTCTAACTCTGTTATACTGGGGAGGATAAATTCCAAAGTAAGGCCCACTGACAGGGTGCCAAATTCCTGAACTGTCTGCCCTGAATGTTTCTAAAGCCCTCAGAAGTCCCTCTATTGGAGGCAATGTTTACTGTGGCATTCAGTGAGATCTTGCTGATACTTGCATAAGCATAACTTCTGAAATGACCTCCCGACTCATTTTGAAATCTCTTAGCCGTAAAAACTTATTCGTATTCACCATTTCCCCCTTTTGGTCAAGGTCTTTTTCCAGATGCATTGTTAGCTGGCAATTGGTAATAATCCCTTGGTGCCGAGGAGGCTCATCCCCAGGAGTCATGTCCCATGCCGGGGTGGGGGAAGGTAGTACGTCTATATGCTGAGTTTGGCTTAGAGAAAGGTCACATTTGAGCAACAATGAGGCTTTCAGGAGGTAGGTCTTGGGAAGTATGTAATACTAGGCTAAGTTTCAATTTCACAAGAAAATGTTCATAAGTACAATCATCAATATCAAGGGCTTGGTGTAATGATCTGTCTTCCTTCACTAGGCACTGCCCTTGCAGTGGGGGTATTCTTGCTGTCCTATTAGTGAATGTAGCAGAAGTCCCCAGAATGGGAATTCAATATTCTTTCAGTTATTGTGTGGATCTCCACCCACCAAGACAATGCCCCATGAACACTTGAACATATTCATATGCCTTAGAGGCATGCCGCAGGTGAACCCCTTCCCATGTATCCATCAGTCAGTGATTATTTTCTTTTGATCTTCATTTCTAGCCTTTAGCCAGTGTCACATTGTCCTGATTTCTGTAGCTTTGTAGTATGTTTTGAAATTGAGAAGTGTGAGTCCCCCAACTTTGTTCTTTTTCAAGACTATTTTTACTATTCTAGGTCCCCTGCATTCCATATGAATTTTGGAATCATCTTGTCAATTTCTACAAAGAAGTCAGCTGGAATTCTGATTGGGATAGTTTTGCAACTGTAGCTCCATTTACAGAATACTAGCATCGTAACCATAGTAAGTTTTCCAGTCTATGAGCATGGAATGTCCTATTTATTTAGGTCTTTTTACTTTCTTTTTACAATGCTTTATAGTTTTCAGTGTACAAGCTTTGCATTTATTTTTTAAAATTCATTCTTAAGAATGTTATTCTTTTCAATATAATTGTATTAATACATGGAATTATTTTCTTAAATTTATTTTTGGATTGTTCATTGCTCATGCATAGAAATAAAACTGATTTTTGTATATCGATTTTTTATCCAACAACCTAGCAGAGCTCATTATTAGTTCTGATAGTAGCTTTTTTTTAATGAATTCCTTAGGATTTTCTAATACACAGAATCATGACATCTGCAAATAGAGATAGTTTTACTTCTTCCTTTTCAGTCTGGATGTCTCACACACGCAAAAAGGTTTTTCCTAATTGTCCTGGCTTGTACCTCTAATATAATGTTGAATAGAGGTGGCGAGCATGTTCTGTTTCTGATCATAGGAGGAAAACATCCACTCTTTCAACATTAATATAATGTTAAATGTGGGTTTTTTTGTATATGACTTTTATCAAGTTTAAGAAATTCCCTTCTATTCCTAGTTAGTTGAGTGTTTTTAATCATGAAAAAGTGTTCTCAAATGCCTTTTCTACATCAATTCAGATAACCATGTGAATTTTATTTTGCTTTGGTCTATTCTATTACTGTGTTGTAAACATTGATTTTTTTATGTAGCCAAATTTGCATTCCTGGGATACATTCAGTTGACCATTTTTAAAATTATGCTGGATTCATCTTACTAGTATTTTATGGAAAATTTTTGTATCATATTCATAAGGAATATTGGTCTTTAGTTTCCATTTTCTTGTGATGTCTATGTCTGGCTTGGGAATCATTTGTGTCATAGAATGAGTTGAGAAGTCTTCCTGCATCTTTTTTTTTTTGCAAGAATTTGTGAAGGATTGGAGTTTATTATTCT